>ML810111.1:26588-38520 GCA_009831015.1 Picea engelmannii
GATGCATCTGACTATGTTGTGGTGGGCGCAATTCTCACTCAGCATGGTCATTTGATGTCATACCATAGTGAGACACTCTCAGATATTATCCAGAAATACCCCATCTATGATAAGGAAATGTAATCCATTGTAAAATCCTATCGTCAATGGAAACGTTACATTCTGGGAAAGGAGACGATCATACACATTGATCACAAGCATCTGCAATTCATACAGACACAGGGGAAATTCCATAACGATTGCCATTATAAGTGGTCCACCTACTTGTAGCAGTTCCATATCAACATCAAGTATAAGGAAGGTATCTCAAATCGTGTCATTGATTGCCTCAATCAACCTCATGTGGTTGCACTCACCACTGTGCTCCATTCCTATGGACATGAATCATCTAAGTGGCCCCAACTTTATCAGCAAGATCCGGACTTCACCACCACCTATCATCTCTTGGGTATAGGAGCGATTGTCATTGATTTTCACATTCAGGACGGACTATTATGCCACCTGGTCCATCTCTGTGTTCCTACAAGCAAGCAAGAAAAGATCATTTGGGAAGCCCACTACAGCGAATGGCATGACATTTTGGCTTGGCGAAAATTCTAGTCGTTCTTCAAAAACATTTTTATTGGCCAAAACTTCAGCATCACGTCAGCAAGTATATCAGATCTTGCACTTCATGTGCCATTTCCAAGCCATCCATCAATAAGCAAGGATTATACACCCCTCTTCCTACTCCCTAGAAGCCTTGGGAATCCATCTCAATGGATTACATGTCTGGCCTTCCATCCACTAGGCAAGGAAATGACTCTTTATTTTTGGTCGATGATCGATTTTTGAACATGGCCATCCTCACAGCCTACAAGAAGAATATCAAAGTGGCATACACTGCCAAGCTCTACTTTGAACGAGTGTGGGTCCACTTTGGGATACCACATACCATCATCTCTGACTGGGACAGCAATTTCCTCAGCATATTTTGGTCGAGTCTCTGGTCACTGTTGGACACCAAGCTCACAAAATCCATTGCTTTCCACCCCCAAACAAACGGCCAAACATAGCTCGTAAATCGAAAGATTTTGCACATCCTTCTCATGTACAAATCTAAACATCCATGTACACAGGACAAGAGTCTCCCCTATGTTCAGCAAAGCTACAATAGGGCTCTCCATAGATCCACGGGTCATAGCCCATTTCAGGTGGGGCTGGGATTCCAACCCTTGGGAATCATTGATGTTACACTTCCTCTTGCCACCACACAGACAAACTCTTCCCATGATCAATCTGTGATCGACAAAGCCACCAAATTCATTGAGCGAATTCAGCACATCCACCAACAAGTCCGAGAGATTTTGCAGAAATCCAATGCTAAGTACAAGCAACACCATGATCAGCATAGGGTACCACACCAATTTCAGGTTAGCGATAAATTATGGTTACATTTGCAGAAGGATAATCTCACGGGGCCCCATCAGAATCTTTTCCCCCTTCGCTATGGGCCTTACACTATCACCAAGGTTGTGGGTAGAAATGTTTTTGAGCTCAACACTCCACCCTTCCTTGGCCTACAACCAGTGTTCAATGTGGACCTGCTTTGACCATATTTTCCACCATTATTGGACACCTCAGAGATTGTAGAACAATTGACACCCATAGAGATCAACCTTGAATGAATGGAACAATCATCCATTGATCAGCTGGTGGACACACATGTTAAGGGAACTCACTAATAGAGGATCCAGCTTTATTGAGTTGTCAAAGCAGGGCAACTCCTACACCAAGGCAAGTGGCTCACCCGAGGCCAAATCTAGTAGAAGTTTCCTCACCTGATGGGGGAACTCAACGCAATGGAGACCATTTCTTCCTAAGGTGGGAGGATTGATCCAGTTGGCTATTGGTGGCCACCCACCTATTCCAACTATATCTTAATGTCCATTTGTAGTCTAGCACGTTCTTATGTACTTCTTTGTAATTGTGGGTTCTACACTTCTAGGGTTGTTTGAATCCCTACACATCTTCCCAGTGGATATTGGTGGCCTCTCACCTAATCCAACTGGCTTATTTTGTATGTTTTCATGCCATCACATCTTGTTGTACTTCCAGGGCCATTTTGGAGGCCTAAACAGTGTTTTTTTGGCTTGCCAGAGTAAAAATGTAAATAAAGTTAGAGTTTGACAACATAATGTGTAGTTCTATGAAAGACCTTTCCTATGGGCTATCACATGTCTAAAACGGAGGTTGTATACAAAAGTTATGACCTCGGGAAGTTGAGGTACCAACTTACCCATAGGGGCCCACGTGACTTTTGACGTTTCACCTCCTAGGGTTTGGTTTTTAGATGTCCAAGGTTTTGGCATTCATGAGTAATATCAAAAAGGCCTCTAGAGCCTCATTGAAATTGATTTCTGCTCAGACGAATGTGCATAGCAGCCACATCTCTTCACGGATATAGCTACCACCATTCGAGCAAGTGTTTCAATTCTTCACTTTTACAGTTTCAGCCTATTTCATTATTCAATAGAAGATATTTTTCACTAGATATCTTTGTTATTCTTCATATCTTTGTGTTTATTGTATTCAGTCTATTAATCAGTTCGTTCCACTCCTTAATCTCGATCAGTGGTATCAGAGCGGTCTTCTCTTCATTTATTTTTCTTCGTGCATGTTCCCAACAATATCTGGGTACAAGAAGTTGGGACTTGAACCAGTCGATCCATTGCAATATTGGTCGCACCAAGCCCAACAACAACCCATAGGGGACAAAAATAAAGATCATGGAGTAGGAGATCTTATTAAAATGTTTCTCGAGGAATCCCTCGCATGACAAAGGAACAAAATGATGGACAACTCATCACAGATTCTTCGACAGTTTCTCACAGAAGAAGCATCTTCATCAAGAGGCCATGCAACCCCCTTCAATGTATAGTTAAATTTTGATATTCCACTATTTGAAGGACTGATAGATGCAGATGTTGTAGATAAATGGTTGAATCTACTTGAAGGGTATTTTTTTTTCCAAAATTTTTTTGATAGGGAAAATATCACTTTTTCACTTCTCAAGGTCGTTCCCCGTGTTAAAGATTGATGAGATACTTACTCTGAGCAAAGGGCCATAGCGGAATCTATAATGTTTGTGGCGGCCCCTACTTGGGATTCCTTTGGGGATGCCATTAAAGAACATTACTACCCTGTTGAAAGCTACAAGGACCAGTACACCAGATGGACCACCCTACATCAAGAAAGGGACCAACCAATGCAATATTTCACCAATATTTTCCATACCCCCACCAAATTGAGTATCGAAGAATTTGAGCATCATCTCGTGCTCAAATACCACAATTGTTTGCATAGATAAATTCAAACAGAAATGGAGTTTCTGGAGATCGCCTCATTGGGCATAGCCTATAGATACGTTGTCAAGATCAAGCAAAAAAGGTGAGAGTTTGGATCTGCAAACCCCTCACAGCTGAAGCAGGGAAAACTCGGCCGCAACCCACACAGCAAGAGAACAAGTCGATATGGGATCCCTCAGGAAAACCAGTTCAAGCCACAACACAAGAAGGGCAATGAGAAGATGAATAAGGACACGGGAAAATGGTGTGAGTAACATAAAATCCCTTGGCATGACACCAAAGAATGTTTCTCCAAGCAGTCACTCATGGTCGAATTGAAGGCTTTCGAGTTAGAGCCCAATTCTAATTCTGAATAAAATCTTGAAGGAGGGAAGTGGATTATCGATGTTGAACCTAGTGCCACTGTCGCTACCACCAAAGTCTGGCCAAGCAAACCAGAACAAATAGAGGAAGGGAAACGCCTCTTTCACTCACACATGTGGGTAAAGGGGGCTCTGCTTCATTTCATTTTCGATAGCGGTAGTCAGAAGAACCTGATTTCAGTGGAGGTTTTCAAGAAGCTGGACTTTCCAACAACACCACACCTGCAGCCCTACACCATCGGTTGGATATTCCAAGGAAGATATCTTTGTGTCAGCCAATAGTGTCACCTTCCCTACGGCATCAAGCCTTTCAAAGATGAGGTACTGTGTGATATTTCCCCCCTTGAATTTTGTGATGTTATTTTAGGACAACCATATTTGTGGAAGTGTCATGTTCTATATGAGTCTAGACCCCACAGTGTTATTATTACTTTGGGTAGACAAATGTACAGGATACCAAAGGTAGTGTCGCCTACTGCTATTTCCTTAATCTCTGCTAAGCAATGCAGTATGGTCATTTCACGGACCTGGAAGTTCTCCTTCTTTTTGATCCGTGCTCACAGTAAGCAGAAGTTTTTTTCCACATCTATGGCCTCTACACAAAGCCTATCTTTTCAATAGAAGAAAGTGGACGGGATCATGGAAGAATACAGAGACATCTTATCCTCCCCTATAGGGGTACCGACACACTACCAAATCAAGCATCCAATTGATATGACCCCCGATGCAACTCTATATAATGGACCAATCTATCATTGCTCGTTGCTGATAAATGATGAAATCAAGCGTCGGATCCAATTACTTCTCTAGAAGGGGCAAATCAGACCCAACTCCTCCCCTTGCAGAAGCACAATTAAACTGGTGTAGAAGAAGGACGGGACTTGGTGACTCTTCGTTGATTACAGAGCCTTAAACAAAATCGCAGTTAGGAACTGGTACCCCATTCCCATGATTGATGACCTTCTTGACCAACTCTAGGAGGCAAAATTCTTCAACAAGATTGACCTAAAGTTTGGCTACCACCAGGTTCCCATCGAACCAACTGATGTATGGAAGATAACCTTCAAGTCTAAAGAAGGTCTCTCTGAATGGCTAGTCATGCCCTCTGGATTAACAAATGCACTAGCCACTTTTAGGAGGTTGATGGATGATGTATTGAGACCCTTCACCAACTCCTTTATGGTGGTATATTTGGATGACTTCCTCATCTTCAGCTGATCCGAAAAGATCTCTTACATGACTATGGTTGAGTTATTAAACATGTATTAATTAACCAATTAGGAAGCTTAATGAAAGAGGAAGAAGATATGAGAAGTTATCACATCCATATAAACATGTACAGAACTGAAATGAATCATAAAACAGCAGCAAACCATAACACCAATGTGATAACAGAGTTCGCCAATCTCGCCTACGTCTCCAAGCCTTTGTCTTAGTGGGTGAGGCTTTCTTATTTCTTTTACAAACTCAATAAGTACATCTCAACAGTTTCAAAAGGTTAAAAACTTGATCTAGTCTTGTTCTACCATATCTCAAGAACCCAACAGAAGAAACAGCACTCAAATTGGATGATCAGAGCTCCCAAAAATGGCCCGCAAAGGTGCTCCTCAACAGCTTCCCTACATAAAAATGGCTTTGGCTTGGAAAACCTTCGGCATAAACCTGCTCTGAATCTCCTCCCATGGCCTGAAGAAGGCCTGGTTTATATATATCTAAAGTTGGTAACCATCTTCGAACTTCCCCCCAAGATTTGGCCTCAAAAAGGGCCCAATATCCCCCAATATTGGCCAGACATCTTTAATAACATGCATAATTTGGGCCAAGAAATAGGCAAAAAGACCCACCTGTGTAAAAAAATCAAACTTAGCCCCTTATGGTTGGGCACGGGCTCCAAAATAGGGTCACATGGAATATAGTGTGGCCAAGCGCCATCCCCTAAGGGTTGCGTGCTAGCCCTTACCCCGAATATATTGGTCACATGGCGTGATATCATAGGACCTCACCCCACATATATGTGTCTAGCATGTGGTTATAGCCCCGAAACGTATGGAGGACAGGTGTTTGTGGTTACGCCCAGAATCGTAGCACTTTTCTTGAACATAGTAGAGCACCCGTCGTATTAGTTGTTGTCATATCTAAAAAGAAATGGGTCTGTAATAACAAGCTCCACCTAAGGTGCATTGGCTATCCGAACTTTCCCAAGGCTTTCCTATACCAAGACGTCATGGGGTCGAATCCCATGAGCTCCAAAAATTTTGACCAACCATCAAATTATAGGGTGCCACGTGGAAGTCCATGCCTGGGCCACGTGACACTGTTTAATTTTTTGAGAATGTGCCACTTGTCAACATTTGATTGGATCACTGTCATCTACCCATTCATCTTGCCCAGTCATCATTGAATTTTTGCATGTTGACTTTTTGTTTGTTTTGGAAAACGTATAGAGCGTGATATCAAGAGCATATGATGTTCGTTTGATCCCATTAAAGTTGTGTTGGGTTTGTATCGATGAGGCCTACACACATGTTTTTTTTGTAGCCATTCTGAGAACATTGATTTTTTGGAATTTTTGAGCCCCAGAAAGCTCCTAGATCTGAATCTGGATCACACCTTCCCACTAAAAGACCTTTTGGTCTCAAAAAGGTTATTGACCAGTGATCAAGCTCGGGATAGGCCACCCGGCTTGATCTTTGTCTTTGAACTTTGTTCTGTGCACCTGTCTCATCAAGATCAATTGTAACACAATCATGACAACTGACAGCATATTGTTAGCCATTTGAACCCTGTCACATCTTACTGAAGCCATTATCATCCATGTAGACAACACTACTAATGATAGCATTAAAAACATGGCTGCAAATGAGATAATATGCTTGTAATATTTGCATGAGATGAGCTTATCTTGAAGCAAACTGTGATTGATGTTCCATTCAACAATCATTTCATGTTATTGCTTAAGATTGATCACTTCATTTGAAACAATTATAGGTTCGTTTCTTACTTGAAATGCCTTATTTAATTGTTCCATTGTTTGAAGAGTTTTATTTGCCTTAACATGATGAGCATGAACCACATAATCTTGACCTGCTTTGGTTAATTAATATTGATTCTTTGTCCTGTAGAATATTTTTTTACAATCAAACAAGTATGGACTACCTAAGACCATTCCACATTCACTTAGTGGCACTACATCACATGTTACCTTATCCACATACTTAGATGAAATTGAAAATTTGATTGTGCACTGCTTTGTTATGTACATTTGATGATGGTTGTTTATCCCTTTAAGTGTGTAGGACTTATGATGCATATGTGTTTTTAACCCCAATTACTTAACCAATTCCCCTGAAATTAGGTTAGATTGAGATCCACTATCAATTAATGTATCAACCTTAGTGTGTCGCATGATGACCCTGATGTGAAACAAGTTACTTCTACAATCAATTCCATCACCAATTTTACCTGTCATATCAACCAATGAAACCTTTGATTCATCACCTGAATCTGATCCCAAGTCTATGGGTTGTGTGGTCACTGCAATTGTTTGCCTCCCTTTATTTTCCTTGAACCACTTTGGCCTCTTCTATAGATGCAACTGCCAACAATGGTCATCATCATGCCCCTCTTTCTTGCAATGCTTGCAAGAGGACCTCTCTTCCTTTCTCGTCATTGCATTTGACTTCTTGCCTTGCCATTTCCTCTTGTCCTCTTTCCTTGAAGAAGATTCCCCTCATACACCAACACCTATTTTCCCTACTTCAATGTATGTTGCTTGAACAGAAACCTCATCAAGGTTAGTTGGTCCAAACATGAATACAATGTTTCTAATGTGTGCAGGTAAACCTCCTATATACTTCATAAGGGTTTCTTGTGTAGGTAAAGGAATATCTAACATCAATGCCATTTTTCAAAAACCATCGATGTATTCTTGCACTGTTTGACCTTTTCTTAGTTTTAAAGCTTTCCATTCAATTAATGGTTTCTCTTTATAACCCAAAGGATAGAATTGTTTCCCATGTGCAGAAATAAAACTTTGCCATGATGGAAATACATTACCCACTTGTTGTGTTCTGTTTTGCAACTTGCTTATGAGTGTTCTGCCTGCAAGTCTCAATGATGCCAACTTGATTTGTGTGGCCTCATCCTTGATCTGTTGCACACTGCAATAGACCTCCATTTGTCTGACCCAATTTCCAAGTCTCTATGCATTAACTTCACCATCATATATGGGTAACTCAAATTTAAAATCAAGTTTTAATAATGGAATTTCAATCTTATGTTTATGAACATATTTCTTTGCATTGGATTTAGAAATTGAACTTGAAGAAGAAGGAGAAGGAGGAGGTGATAATGGAGGTGAAGGAGGAATTTGAGGAGGATCCTCTCCTTCTTCAATTTTTCCCTTTGAATATTCGCCCAGATTTGGTCTCTTCCGTTCCAAGTAATCCTCATACAAAACCTTCACCATCTCCGACATGGCGAAGAAAGTTTTTCGAAACTCTTTCTCATCCTGAGAAAGTCCCTCTTCTGATGCCATTTTCTCGCTTTGGGAACTTCTCTTTCTCAATCCAATCAATGGATTCTCTTCAACAATCTCACCTTCACCATGAAGTAGCTTTTCCCTGGTTAACATGCAAAACTCAAATCCAAATGTCAACTAGTTTTAATACCACTTGATCCGAAAAGATCTTCTACACGACTATGGTTGAGTTATTAAGCATGTATTAATTAACCAATTAGGAAGCTTAATGAAAGAATAATAAGATATGATAATTTATCACAGCCATATAAACATGTACAGAACTAAAATGAAGCATAAAACAGCAACAAACCATAACACCAATGTGATAACGGAGTTCGGCAATCTCGCCTACGTCTTCGGGCCTTTGTCTCAATGGGTGAGGTTTTCTTATTTATGTTCCAATATAAATAAGTACATCACACCAGTTCCAAAAGGTTACAAAACTGATATGGTCTTGTTCTACCAGATCTCAAGAACCCAACAGAAGAAACGACACTCAAATCGGATGACCGAAGCTCCCAGAAATGGCCCACAAAGGTGCACTCCTCAACAGCTTCCCTGCATAAAAATGGCCTTGGCTTGGAAAATATTCGGCATAAACCTACTCTGAATCTCTTCCCATGGCCTCAATATGAATCCTAAATATAATACATGTTTGTCACTTACGAACATCTCGTGGAGACCTAGCAATTGAAGCCATACCTACACTTACAACTTCACATAGAAAGTGAATAGTTGCTTCTATGCACAGTCTACGTAAGGAACCTACCAACTTCCCTTCCTTCTTACTGACAGACGAGAGAAAATATATATCCCTAGAGAGTGTGCTTATCTCTTAGCTTGTGGAGCAGGGGAAATGGATGGTCTTCTTTCTTGCATTTCGTCGTACTTGCATCCCATAAGTAGTGCAACCCGGGTTGGCCAAGAGGAGAAAACGGAGAGGCCTGGGTCATATAGATTTCAAGTTTCTAACCATATCCCAACTTCCCCCCAATATTTGGCCTCAAAAAGGGCCCAATATCCCCCAATATTGGCCAAAAATCTTCAATAACAAGGTTAATCTGGGCCAAACTATAGGCAAAAAGACCCACCTATGTAACAAAATCAAACTTAGCCCCTTATGGTTGGGTGCACGCTCCAAAATAAGGGCACATGGAATATAATGTGGCCAAGCACCATCCCCTAAGGGTTGTGCGCTGGCCCTTACCCTGAAAATACTGGTCACATGGTGTGATATCATAGGACCGCGCCCACATATATGCGCCTAGCATGTGGTTATAGCCCCAAAATGTATGGCAGACAGGTGTTGGTGGTTACGTCCAGAATCATGGCACCTTTGTTGAATGGTAGTGGACCACCCGCCATATTGGTTGTGATCATATCTAACAAGAACCCACAGGCTCGGGCTTAGCCCCAGCCCCCTTCCGCCTCCACTCTACCATATATTGCACTTTATATATTTTCAAATGGGTTTGTAATAACAAGCCCCACCTAAGGCACGTTGGCTATCAGACCTTTCCCAAGGAATTTCTCTACCAAGATTTCATGGGGTCAAATCCTGTGAGCTCCAAAAATTTTGACCCACCATCAAATGATAGGGTGCCACGTGGCAGCCCATGCCTGGGCCACATGGCACCGTTTAATTTGTCGAGAATGTGCCACGTGTCAAAATCTAATAGGATCATTGTAATCTGCCCATTCAACCTATTGTTGTGATGCCACATGTCTCAATGATACATCAGCATGATGATGTTAGCATGACATCATGCTGACGTCAGCATTGACTTTTTTCCTATTGACTTTTTGCATGTTTGGGAAAATGAACAAAATGAGATATCATGAGCATACGACATCTGTTTGAGCCCGTTCAAGTTGTGTTGGGTTCATATTGACGAGGCCTATATACACATCCATTTTGAATCCATTCTGACAACATTTTTTTTAAGCCTTTTTGAGCCCCATCAAGCTCCTGGATCCGAATTTGGATCATCAACAAAACATGGGAGGAGAACATGCGGAATATTCAATAGGTTTTGATCACTCTACAAGCAGCACAAGCTATATGCCAACTTGGAAAAATTCTCTCTTGGCATGAACAAGGTCCAATACTTGGGCTACAGTGTTGATGAGCATGGGGTACATGTTGATCCAGCTAAGATCCAAGTCATCCGTGACTGGCCAGCCTCGACTACACTGACCGAGATTCAGAGCTTCTTGGGACTAGCCAAATTCTACCGACGGTTCATGTTGGGATTCTCCCATATTGCATGGGCCTTCAGCCAGGTGACCAAGGGTAGTGGCAGGGCCAACTTCGTGTGGGGGAAGGAACAACAACGAGCATTCGATGATCTAAAGCATCGCTTGTACTCAGCTCCGGTACTCTCCTTGCTCGATCTGCAACAACCATTCGAGATTGATATTGATGCATCTGCCTATGATGTGGGTACAGTTCTCACTCAACATGATCAGTCGATGGCATACCATAATGAAACACTCTCAGATACTGTTCGAAAATACCCCGCCTATGACAAGGAAATGTATTCCATTGTACAAGCATGTCGTCAATGGAAACATTACATTCTAGGAAAGGAGACGATCATACACGTTGATCACAAGCCTCTGCAGTTCATACAGACACAGGTGAAATTTCAAAACCACCGCCATCAGAAGTAGTACACCTACCTGCAGCAGTTCCATATCAACATCAAGTATAAGACAGGTATCTCAAATCGTGTCATTGATTTCCTCAATCGACCTCTTGTGGTTGCACTCACCACTGTGATCCATTCCTATGGAAATGAAGCATATGAGTGGCCCCAACTTTATCAACAAGATCCAGACTTCACCACCACCTATCAACTCTTGGGTACAGGCGTGACAGTCACCGATTTTCACATTCAACAAGCCCACTACAGTCGAATGGTAGGACATTTTAGCGTGGAGAAAACTATGGTCGTTCTTCAAAAACATTTTTATTGGACAAAAATTTGACAACACTTCAGCAAGTATATCATATCTTGCACTACTTGTTCCATTGCCAAGCCATCCATCAAGAAGCAAGGCTTGTATGCCCCCTCTTCCTACTCCTGAGAAGCCTTGGGAATCCATCTCAATGGATTACATTTCTAGCCTTTTTTCCACCATGAAAGAAAATGATTGTGTATTTGTGGTCGTTAATTGGTTTTCAAAGATGGTCGTCCTATATCACAACATCAGATACTACCAAGCTCTTCCTCAAATGAGTGTCAGTCCACTTTGGGAGACCACAGACCATCATCTTCGACTGGGCCAGTAGGTTCCTCGGCACATTTTGGTCAAGTCTTTGGTCACTATTGGACACCAAGCTCACAAAATCCACTGCTTTCCTCCCCCAAACAAAGGTCTTCAATTGGATGATTTTTCACATCGTGTGTATGTACAACTCTAAGAATCCATGTAAATGGGACGAGAGTCTCCCCTATGTTCAGCATAGTTACAACAGGGCTCTCCATAGCTCCACTGGCCATAGCCCATTTCAGGTGGGGTTGGGATTCCAACCCTTGGGACCCATTGATGTTGCACTTTCTCTTGCCACCACACAAATAGACTCTTCCCATGATCAGTCTGCAGTTGACAAAGCCACCAAAATCATTGAGCGGATTAAGCACATCTGCCAACAAGTCCAGAAGATTTTGTAGAAATCCAATGCTAAGTACATGCAA
>ML810111.1:39050-54333 GCA_009831015.1 Picea engelmannii
TTTTTTTTTGTTCACCACAATAAAATTGTAGATGGAAAAATGTGTAGTTCTCTGAAAGACCTTTCCAATGGGCTATCACGCACCTAAAACGGAGGTCGTATGAAAAAGTTGTGATCCCGAGAAGTTGAGGTACCAACTTACCCATAGGAGCCCGCATGACTTTTGATGTTTCACCTCCTAGGGTTAGGTTTTTGGATGTATAGGGTTTTGGTATTCAAGAATAATATCAAAAAGGCCTCTAGAGCCTCATTGTGATTGATTTCTGCTCAAACGGATGCACGTAGCATCCACATATCTTCTCATAGATAGCTACCACCATTTGAGCAAGTGTTTTAGTTCTGCAGTTTTATAGTTTTAGCCTATTTTATTATTCAATAGAATATATTGTTCATTGGATATATGTGTTATTCTTAATATCTCTATGTTTATTGTATTCGGTCTATTAATCAGTTTGTTTTGCTCCTAAATCCAGATCACCTACTCAATATCACAAGAATGTCATTCAAACCTTGTGCATCTATGTCTCTCTAGTCATGTGCCATACATGTGCATACAATTATATCATGTGTAACAAAACCTCACATGGACTAGACATCAAACCCTCACTGATATGCAGCCTCAAACTAACCAACAACTCCACCAACACATCACAATCAAAAACCCGCAACCATGTACATCAACCATGCACATCAATACCTCTACCTTATACCATACCATGTGTCAACCATGAAATGTATCTCATATATCATATCAAGCATCAAATGTGTACTATACCATGTACCATAAGATATGTTCAACAAGTAATACCAAAAGTGTATCTGAACCAAGTACCATCACCACTAAGAGATGTCTCCTATGCATGTACTACCATATGCCAAGTGTATATCTCAACAATGTATCAATATCAGTGGTAGACCACTAACACAACAACCATACACCTTGTACCAATGTACCAACAATGTATCTCACCCAACATGTACCATATACCATGAAATTCCTCTAGTCATGTGCCTCAAGCATGCTACTCAATATCACAAAGATGTAGTCTCATAACACAATATGACAAGCCTCAAGTATATGTCAATACCACAAAGATGTGCCTCTAACAACAAACCATAACAACCATATACTAAGTACCAAGAGTGTGTATCAAGTATGTAACAGTCTTAACTCAACCATGTACCATCGAGGGCCTCCAAGACATACCTTAAGCATGTGTCATATCATCCAAGATTCAAGCCTCAAACAAATACATAAATGACATACCTTTACTCATGAGAACTTGTAGAATGTTGACCTGGGAACTTGCTTCAGACTTCTGGAACCTAGTACTAACATCCACTCAATTTTTTCATGAGTTTTTCAAATGTACACTACCTATTCATGTACAACCCGCATACGTATGCTACCTATTCTATTGTCAGCCCATGTATTTACACAAAATCTTCTACTGACATCCCACATACGCCTGAGAAACTAGGGTTTTTTATGTTCTGCAACTCTGAAACTTTCACCGTCAACCGTCCTTTACTACCTCATACTTGAGTAACTTGATGTATCAATGTGTACCTGCAAGTGACCTTTCATAAAATAGATATTCAATGATATTCAAATAGGTAGGGTTATGTGCTAATGGAAGCTCCTTGCTCTCTTATTTATACTCTCCAAGTAGCTCCCTCAAGGGGTTACCTTCTAACTAACTTTACCCAACTTCCTTCTTCTAGGGAAAACCCACTTACAACCACTTTATCCACAAATAGTAATCTCTCCAGTTCTAATTGCAACTAACTTTATTATTTAATTAATTTATTTTGCAACCACTTTGACTTATCCATAAATAGTAAACTCACCACTTCTTGTTGCAACCACTTTATTATTTAAATAATTTCTCTTTGCAACCACTGACTACTTTATTATTTAAATAATTTATCTTTTCAACCACTTTACCATAATTAACAAACTCACAACTTCTTGTTGTAACTAATTTATTTTTAATTATTTTCTCAATGCAACAACTTTGCCCATGATTAACTCCTAGTTACCATCATTTTGACTAGTACACTTCTTCCATGAGCTTCTAGAATAATTGACTTCTTTGACCTTCTAGGGGCTTCTATATAACTCATGAGGGTTCTCCAACTTCACTAAGCCTTATCTCCTCAACCGTGAGGAACTACGTGGTGTACCACATATCACCGGAAATAGCATGAGTTTTACTATCCATATAGGATAGTTTTTCTTGCATATTCATTGATCTTCATTCTTTTATACCTCAAACAAACTCAGGTCCCTTACCCATACCTTTGTGCTACCAGAATTCACTACTCCAAGGGTTGACATCAATCTCTAAGGGTTGACATCAATCTCTAAGGGTTGATATCAATCTACAATATCACTCTCAAATGGTTGACATCAATGACAACCAACAATCCAAACCAATTGTCTGACAATATCCCCCTTTGACATCAATGGCAAAGGGTATCTCCCTTTTGGGTTGCTCACCATGTATAAATTCCTTTGATCTTTCTATGTGTTTCTAAGCCTCTGATTACTCTCTCCCTTTATCTGAATAATATCTTCTCCTTTCAAAAAGGGTATCACTCTGATGCAACATTGAATTCATATCGCTCATGTTTCCCTTATGACCATTTCTCCCCCTGGAATCATTCCTTTGTGCTCTCTCTCCAATCATCTAACTCTCTATCCATGCATCTTAGGAATCTCTCCACCTGGAATCATACCTATGTTCTTACTTCTTTGTCTGACAACTTCTCTGGATGATCTTTCCACTTGTCTTCATGCTTTTGTTTCTCTCCCTTGACTTGTTTGCAAGACGTCGTGTAGATGACATTTGGGGCTTCCTATACCTTCTTCATTTTGGAGTTTTTGTCCATTGGTGCTTCCTTGTGTAATCAACTGACATATATGAAAATCATTCAAGAATAAGCATTCAAATATTCTTGTGTCATTATCATCCATTATTAAAATGTTCCTTTGTCTATGAACCAATCTGTGAACTAGTCTCTGAATACATGCTTTCATCCACTATCATATATCTGTCCAAACCTACTAATTGTTCTTATGGATCCATCTCTATACAATTTGTCCATGACTCTGCTACTCAATTGTCCACAATGTTGACCCATATGTCACAGTACTATTATGAAGTCTTCAGTGTTGCAACTGATTATCAAATGTCAAATGTGTCCATTGGTCTTCTCTATCTATAATCCAAACTCTGCATATCTAGAACAACCTATGATGAAGATATATTTGTCTGAATACAATCACATACTTATTCCTGTGTAATTTTGTCAATTGATCAATCTATCATGTTAAAATTCTGCTAATTGACTACTTTGATTATGTCTACTTGAACTCTGTAAGTTGCTCTAAATATGGTTCTTTGATCTGTCTCAGCTACGGCATAGACTCCCCATGTCTAATATTCAGATTACCTGAGAGTCTCCAAGTTGGATAGCTCAGAAAAATATCCACTCAGATGTGGAGTAATCATCATCTTCGTCATTAGACTCAACATCTCTCTGAACTCTGACTTCTTTTTTTGTGCTTGTGGATTCATCTTGCACTATAATTCTTGAAAGTACAATCTCTTGAACATGTTCTTTATTCACATGTCCTTCTTTTCTTTCATTTCTTTTCCAAATATTTCTTTATCTGAAATCTTTCATTTTATTTGTAGATTTGTGTTCATTTTGTTCTATTGTCAATCTCTCAATCTCTGGGACCTGGTCTTTCTTTACCTTCTCTTCTTCTTGTTCTTTTCTTTTCCAAATCTTGGTGTATCTAATATCTATTTCTTTCTTCATGGATGGCATTGTTACGCTTCTACAATTTTGGGTTATATGACCATAGTTAAGACATTTGTAGCATTCAATATTTTGTGGGGCCACATAAGCATTTTTTTCTTGAACATTTCTTTCATTATCCCTGCAATATGCAACCTTATGTCCAAAGTTAGTAAAATAAAAACAATGACCATAAAAGAAATTTACATACCTGGGAGTGAATGATGTAGTCGTGTTGGATTCTTGCCTTGCTTGATCATGATTGAAGCTTATTTTTGGCTTGAATGTGGAGGGCCTTCTTGAAGATGTATCTTTATCAGTTTTCTTAGATTCTAGTTGACCATGATTCCTTTCTTTGAGTACTTCTACATAACTTTTGCTCTTTTCTTCATTCTTATTTTCTAGCAACCTAGAATGCTTCTCTTCGTTCTCTATTGTTGATATGGATGTTTCTATCTGTTCAATGTTCTTGTTGAGCTTGATGACTTTGACTCTTGGTGTGACAACTTATTTTCAAGTTTATCAACCTATTCTTCTTTCTTCATTATTTGAGACTTCATGACTTCTTTTGTTCTCTTTGCTTCTTCAAGTTGGATTTTCAATGTAATTATTTTTTCTTCAAGTCTTCTCTTTTCTTGACCAAACTCTTCCTCGAGCTAGTTTAAGTCATCGGTTATTTCCTTGAGATGATCTGTCAATATATTTTCTCTCTTTTATGTTTCTTCCTTTTGTGTTACTATGTTGGCTTCTAAACATTGATTTTGATATTCTAGAGTTTCTTCAATATTCATGGCTTCTTCTAGTTGAGATCTTCAGTTCTTGATGACCTGTTGAGATTTTTCAAAAATATGAACACTTTCCTTTTGCTTCATCAATTCTTTCTTGAGTGAAATACTTTCTTCTCTTTCTTTCCTTAGTTCCTCTGAAGCACTGATTAGTTTTGCTTCATGATTATTTTCCTTTTCAATATCAAGATTGTCTTCTATTTCATTGGGATTTTAGGTCTCATCACTTTCAATTTTCAAATAAAGGTATTCAAATTCAAGATGTTTGTGTTTTTCACAATTAAAGCAAAATAACTCACCTATGTTGGCTTATGTCACTTCACACTCTTCTTCTTTTGAATTTGTCTGAAATGATGAGCATCTTTCTTCATGTTTTGAACATGTATCTTATTTATCAAACTCTAACTCTGTGAAGGGAGAAAAATAGATATCATGTAATTTATCCCAAAGTTCTTTATCTGATGAACATTTTCCCACTTTGTCATTTTCTTAATCACATAATGCTTCCATGATGAAATCCATTGTTATTGTGTTATTTCTCTTTAATTCCTTCTTGGATGCAGTCTTTGGTTTCCTTATAGCATTATATCCTATCACAACTAACTTCCAAATATCATATCCTTGTGCCTTTAAAAAGGATCTTGTCCTTGTTCTCCACATCTCATACTCTAGACCATTATGACCATTAAACAACGGTACTCCATTCTCAAAATAATCCATGATCTCCTTCCAATGGTTAAATTGTTTCCTGGAGGAATTGGCTCTGAAACCCATTGTTGGATTACTAAGAGGGGGGGGTGAATCAATAATGGTCAATTTATACCACTTATTAATCCTTTTAACCACAATGTATATTCCTTTAAATTATTCAATAATGTTCATCAGTTCATCATTAATATGTTATTTCATCATATAAAATTAACATCCATCAGTGTATAATAAACAATAATAGACACATCCACACAATGCACAATACACCAGTATTTTATGTGGAATCCCAATGCGGGAGAAAACCACAGAATTCTTTTCTTATATGTCTTTAAGAATTACATTCAAGGAAGCACCAACTTCCAATTCTCCAAATCCAACTGGAAGGAGGCTCCAACCCCCTAGTTTCTCATGCTACAACCTGAGGAAAGCTCTAACTCCCCAATTCTCTGGCTACAACCAGAACAAGTCTACAACTCCCTATGTTCTTCGGCTACAACTGGAAGGTGGCTACAACCACCTATCCTTTCCATGTCTTGTTTCCATGAAATATAAGTGAAATGATTAAACCATCACCACATTGTGAGTGTGGGATATGCCATTGTAAACATGTACCAATATGTGCCAACAACCTATAACCAACATGTACCAATAGCCTATGATAAACATGTACATGTAAGCCTCCTATACCAACAAAAATAAACAGGTACGCAACCTGTCTATGTAGCAGCTTGCATATGTACGTGCCTTGTCTATAATATAGCCTACGTATATACACAGCATGTCTTTATTGTAGCCTACGTACACCTTAAGAAGGCTAGGGTTCTCACTTTCTAAAACTAAGACCCTTTGATGCCTCTGTCACATCAACCTGCAACATGTCCCAACTTGTGCCAATCAACTTGTACTAATCAACCTGTACTATCAACCATGCACATCAATCACTCATACAACTTGTATCGTTACAAGTGCATCAACTATGCACATCACAATACCTCATAACCATCACAAAGACCAAGATGTTTTTTTATAACATATCAATATATCTATGCCACACCATCCATATACTATGTGTCAACAATACTACTAGCAAGTTCCTCTAAACATGTACCAAGCATATACCAACATAGCAAGTGCCTCAAAACATGTACCAAGAATATCCCTCAATAGATCAAATCTGATAACATAGATATCATACTCAATATCACAAGAATATCATTCAAACCAAGTGCATCTATGTCTCTCTAGTCATGTTCCATACATGTGCATACAATCATATCATGTGTAACAAACCCTCACATGGACTAGACATCAAACCCTCATTGATATGTAGCCTCAAACTAACCAAAAAATTCACCAACACATCACAATAAAAAAACCCCAACAATGTATATCAACCATGCACATCAATACATGTACCTTATACCATACCATGTGCCAACCATGAAATGTATCTCATATATCATATCAAGCATCAAACATGTACTATACCATGTACCATAAGATATGTTGAACAAGTAATACTAAAAGAGTATCTCAACCAAGTACCATAACCACTAAGATATGTCTCCTATGCATGTACTACCATACGCCAAGTGTATATCTCAACAATGTATCAATATCAATGGTAGACCACTAACACAATAACCATACACCTTGTACCAATGTACCAGCAATGTATCTCACCCAACATGTACCATATACCATGAAATGACTCTAGTCATCTCCCTCGAGCATGCTCCTCAATATCACAAAGATTTAGTATCATAACACAATATGACAAGCCTCAAGTATATGCCAATACCACAAAGATGTGCCTCTAACAACGAACCATAACAACCATATACTAAGTACCAAGAGTGTGTCTCAAGCATGTAACAGTATTACCTCAACCATGTACCAGCAAGGGCCTCCAAGACATACCTTAAGCATGTGCCATATCATCAAATATTCAAGCCTCAAACAAATACATAAATGGCATACCTTTACTCATGAGAACCTGTAGAATGTTGACCTGGGAACTTGCTTCAAACTTCAGGAACCTAGTACTAACATCCACTCAAGTTTTTCATGCATTTTTCAAATGTACGCTACCTCTTCATGTACATCCCACGTACATACTTTACCTCTTCTACTGTCAACCCGTGTATCTACGCTACCTATTCTACTGTCAGCCCATGTACACCTCAGAAACTAGGGTTTTTTAAGTTCTGCAACTCTAAAACTTTTGTCGTCAACCCTCCTTTACTACCTCATACTTGGGTAACTTGATGTATCAATGTGTACCTGCAATAGACCTTTCATAAAATAGATATTCAATTATATTAAAATAAGTAGGGTTAGGTGTTAATGGGAGTTCCTTGCTCTCTTATTTATACTCTCCAAGTAGCTTCTTCAAGGGGTTACCTTATAACTAACTTTACCCAACTTACTTCTTCTAGGGATAACCCACTTATAACCACTTGTCCACTTACAACCACACTATCCACAAATAGTAATCTCTCCACTTCTAGTTGCAACTAACTTTATTATTTAATTAATTTCTTTTGCAACCACTTTGACCTATCCATAAATAGTAAAATCACCACTTCTTGTTGCAACCACTTTATTATTTAAATAATTTCTCTTTGCAACCACTTTGACTACTTTATTATTTAAATAATTTCTTTTTGCAACCACTTTACTATAATTAACAAACTCGCAACTTCTTGTTGCAACTAATTTATTTTTATTCGTTTCTTAATGCAACAACTTTACCCATGATTAACTCCTATTTACCATCAATTTGACTAGTACACTTCTTCTAGGATCTTCTAGAATAATTGACTTATTTGACCTTATAGGGGCTTCTAGATAACTCATGAGGGTTCTCCAAGTTCACTAAGCCATATCTCCTCAACCGTGAAGAACTACATGACGTACCACATATCACCGGAAATGGCATGACATGTACTATCCATCAAGAATAGTCTTACATCTAGAATAGTCTTACCCATACCTTTGTGCTACTAGAATTCACTACCATAATTTTGCAAGGGTTGACATTAATCTACAATATCACCCTCCAAGGGTTGACATCAATGAAAACCAACAATCCAAACCAATTCTCTAACAATTGTTCCAGAGATCAATGTGCTCAATCTTACGGTCGATCATCCCTTCTTTTTCATTGCTAACGATGGGGTTTTCAAATTTTATAGAAGCAAGCCAAAATGGCAGGGTTTGTTCACCTCATATCCATCTTCTATAGTTACATTGTAGCCAGTACAACTTACCAAAAGAGAGTTAAGTGATTTCCTAAAGTTACCTGATAGCTAAGTATTTGGGAAATATGAAACCATATAAATTATTTGCAACAACAAGAACCAATTCATTTCTTCTATTTTTATCTTAAGCACATTTTTTTTCTCTACATGTTTTTCTTTTTGTTGATATTTTCATAAAGTACATAGTTTGCAATTACATAATACATGTATTTCCTTAAATAATTGTCTTTTCTATCCAAACCGGATCATTATATTATTTTTCATCTATATCGATGCTTTCGGAGAGGAAACATTTGGAGGAATCAGCTTGCAGGGTCATTTTAGTGGCAAGCCTCAATTTGAAAAATTGGGGTCCAGAACCTTCCAAAGACATTTTGAGGCATTAAATGGCATTTTTTCAGGTTATGATGTTCAAAACCTATGCAAACCCCCGTGATGGTTTTTTTTACTCTAAGACCTTTCCAATGGTGCATATTGTGTATCAATCAGAGCTTGTGTGCAAAAAAATATGTATGCCACAAGTTGACCTATCGTGTTGACCACCATGGCACAAGAGGATGCCACGTCATCCCTTGTTACTCATGCATATGGGGCTAGCTATGTGAGGACTTTCAAGAATATTCTAGAAGGTCCAATAGCTTATCACAATTGAAGGTTGAGGAAGTCAAAACCCTAAACCTAGATGGTTATTGGGTTATGTTAAATACGGGGCCACTAGGAAGAAAAGGGGTTCCATTCTATGTTATTGAATTTTATTCCATAGCAGAGCAGAACAACTAGGAGTGGGAAATTAGAGAGCATAACATAGGGGTTTAATGTTTTGTAGCATCTGAAAAGGCCACGACTCTTAGGTGATTCCATAGAGAGTGCATTCTCCTTTGTATTTGAATTTTTTCCATACCAGAGAAAAGAGATCAAAGTAGCCTCACCTTATAGATGGATTTTCTCCCGTAAGGGTTTCCCTAAGAAAAACTTGTGTTATTTTGTGGATGATGTGTGATTGTATTTTACCGTTCTCTATTTTCTTCATTTTATCTATTTCATGCATAAGCATAAAACCAGTAATTAAATATTTTGCAATCTAAAGGAATTTACCCTTCATAATGTATATTTCAGTTTTATTTATCAAATTTGTTGTGACGAACCATTCCAGTGGAATATCTGTGGAAGTTTACAGATCATTTTGGTATTAGAGCAGGTTTTCTTTTGGCTATTTTTGGGAAGTTGTGGGATCTGGGAATCGGCAAGAGAACTCATAGAAACCTTATCCATGGAAGACGATTCTATTCATAAAAACCCTCAAGATCCAATAGAAGAGAGATTTGAAAGGTTGGAAGCACATGTTGTCGATATCAATCGCAATATGAACCTCCTCGTGGCAACTCTAGCAAGAAAGCTTGAACTTTTTGGAGATGATGGAGGCTCTAACTCAGAGATCATATTGGAGGGGAAATCAAGAGATCGGGAAGACCTAGGAAAGGAGTTGCAAAAAGAACTAGAGAAAAAGAAGTCAAGTTTGAGCGTCATTAACCCTTCATAGTCCCCATTCAATATGGAAGTGAAAGTGGACATAAATCCATGCTAATGTGAGATTGATTCATTAAACCTAAATCATTGGTTGCAGCAACAAAAATTTAGTTTAAGAACAAAATAATTCATGTGTTAGATTGAAGTTAGAGGGCCATGCTTTAAAAAAGTTGGAAATCCATACAGAAACACTTAGGTTGGAAGGTGAACCACTAGTAACAAGGTGGAAAAAATTCAAAACCCTCATCAAGTCCCAATTATACCCTATTAGGTATGTAGGACCAACTAATCGGATGGCATTAGTTTAGGCAGAGGCATGGACAAAGTGTACAGGAGTACACTACTGAGTTCAGAAAGATGACCATCATGATGGGTATCTCTCCAAGAACCCAGATGTATTCCTCAAGTATTTGGGGGTTTACAAAATCATCTATGAAAGCAGGTGATTCTCTTATATCCAAGGAGAGGGGATGAGGCATGTGTACATGCACAATACTTAAAAAACAAATAGGCCCAAAGAAAGGGAATCCAAGCGGTTCCAAGAAGAAATATCACTAGGAAGCTTCCAAGGAGGGGGGGAAGTGGAAAGGGGGGGAATATAAGAAGACAACAACCACTACACATTAGTGCAAAGATCCCAATAGTTCTTGCAATCATTGCAACGTTTGTGGCCACACTGAGGAAACGTACTGGAAACTACATCCAAAGTTGAACCCGAAGAACTGCAAGAAAGATGGAAACAAAAGAACCTTCTAGCCACATATTTGAGCAATCAGGTTGAAATTAGCTCCAATGTAGATGAAAATATTGTCTGCACATATGTGCAGAAGGAGGTGAATCTGATTAGCCTTCATCACCAGGAAGAGAAGGAGATGACCAAGCTCTTCCACATCAATATTCAAGTCAAGAAGATAAATATATATGATTTGTTCCACTCCGGTTCACAGGTTAATCTCATAGTATCGTATATGGTCAAAAATATTTGATTAGAGGTTTATGATCATCCTATCCCCTATCCATTGGGTTGGGTAAAAAATAATGCATATATCAAGGTAAAAAAGCAATGCAAGATTAAATTTTTTGTAAGTGTTGATTTTATAGATGAAGTAGAATCGGATATAGTACCACTGGATGTATGTGGAGTAGTGTTTGGAATCCCCTAAATTTATATGAGGAACGTTATCTTCATGTGAAGAGAAAAATGGTACCTCCTCATCAAGGATAGCAAATCCTTCATCATTAATGAAAACAAACACAAATCAAAACTTTCACTGGTAAGTGTAATCAAGCTAACAGATTGATTAGTTCGAGAAAGAAATATGTTTTACTATTTCTAAGAGAAAATCATTCTGGTGAAGAGTCGATAAAAGTAAAAACATCCCTTGAAGAGTGTACTAAAGAGAAGAAACATCAGTTGGAGGAGATTCTACAAGCATACAGAGGAGTGTTCCAAGGACCTAAATTAATACCAACTAAGAGGGAAGTCAAGCACAAAATCCAATTATTATCAGACCCCCCCTTGTTGAATATTGGATTGTATAGACAATCTATTCTAGAAGAAAATGATGTAAATAAGCAATTGCAACAGTCCTTAGAGAAAGATGTGATTCGACCAAGTACCTCACTTTGTGGGTCACCCATCATAATTTTGTCCAAGAAGGATGGGACTTGAAGAATGTGTATCGATTACAGGGCATTAAATAATATTACACTGAATAATCGGTACCCTCTTCCCAGGATTGATGATCTGTTGGACTAGATACAACATGCCAAGTACTTCACTAATTTGGATTTGAAATTAGGATATCACCATGTACGAGTCAAAGAAGAAGTTACCTGGAAGAATACCTTCAAGACAAGGCAAGGTTTGTATGAGTGGCTGGTTATTCCATATGGTTTATGCAACACACAAGCTACATTTATGAGACTAATGAATGATGTTTTATGCACTTATCTAGATTAACCTATTATTATCTATTTGGATGATATATTGGTTTACAGTGCTACCTGGGAGGAGCACATATCACATCTTACACAAGTATTAGAGACACTGAAAAAGCACCAATTGTTGGCAAATTTCAAGAAATGTGAGTGTGTTCAGCAGTCTTTGGTTTATTTGGGGTGTGTGATTAGTGGAGGTGAGCTCAATATAGATCCTGCCAAGATGGAGGTCATCATGAAATGTCTAATTCCTACAAATTGCACGGAAGTTAGGAGCTTTGTTGGGGAAGCATGGTACTTGCATAAGTTCATATCTTCATTTTCGACAGTAGTTACACCACTCCACGCAATAGCATCGAACAGTAGGAGTTTCTGATGGGGGAAGAATCAACAGAAGGAATTTGATGAGATGAAAAGAAATATCGGTCAAGAACTAGTGCTTGCACTACCAAACTTGCAGTATCCCTTCGAAATGGAGACAAATGCAAGTGGGTATGCCATGGGAGTAGTCCTGATGTAGGGAGAAAGGCACGTCTACTATCATTTTGAAGTATGGCAGTTATAAACTACCCTACCTACGACAAGGAGCTCTATGCATTGGTAGAAGTTGTCAAAAAATGGAAACATTATCTGATGGGTAAGGAGACAATCATCCACATAGATCACCAGTTTCTCCAATATTTGAAGGCCCGAAGTAAGTTACAACAAACTAGGCACTACAAATGGATGGGGTTCTTACAATAGTTTCATTTGGTAATAAAGTATAAGAAGGGTAGAAAAAAAAGTTGACATACATGTTTTCAAGGCCACCCACATCCAATATTATAACTTTGGGAACTTTGATGCACATGGAGACTTTTACTCTTGATGCATACAGAGATTCATACATAGAAGATGAGGACTTCAAGGAGGTGTTTCAGCAGCTACAGGGACAAATTCATATAGAAGAAGGTGAGGGAAAGGATGACTATCACTTCTAGAATGGTTTACTCTACAAGCTCTATGTCCCTAAAGGTGAACGACTGCAGCTTATCAGAGAGGCTCGCACCTCCAATGTTGTAGGACATTTTGGTGTCAGGAAGACAGTTGCCAACTTACAAAGGTATGTGTATTGGCCCAAAATGAAAGAAGAGTATCATGGTATATTAGAGGATGTATACTTTGTTGTACCAACAAGCCCAGTAACAAGAATCAAGGTCTATATCATCCCTTACATGTACCCACTCGACCTTGGGAAATAATTTACATGTATTTTGTGGGATTTTGACCAACCACATGGAAGGGACATGACTATTTATTTTTGGTAGTTGGTAGGTTCAGAAAAATGTGCATTCTCGTGCCTTGTAAAAATACCATAAAGGGATAGAAAGCAACAAAATTATTGTTTAAACAGGTATGGGTGCACTTTGTGATACCAAGGAGCATCATCTTAGATAGGGACACAAGATTTCTTAGGGCATTTTGGACTACATTGTAGAAGAAGATGGAAACTAAGCTCAAGAGGTCTACAACATTCCATCCACAGATAGATGGGAAAACGTAAGTAGTCGACATGAATTTGGTATAGCTTTTGAGGGGTTATAATCAGAAGCATTCGAAGACCTAGGATGAAAATTGGATCTATATATAGCACTCTTATAACCGATCAGTCCACACTTCTACTAGTAAGTCACATGTTGAAACTTACTTTGGATATTTTTTGCCTTCACACTTAGATGTAGTATATGGAAAACAAGGAGGAGTGAGGGAGGACTTCACAAGAGATGCATTAAAGGGAAAAAAAATTGTTGAGAAGATTAGGAAGATCCATTTCCAAGTACAAGAGATGCTAAAGAAGTCATGGGAAAAGTACAAGGCTAGACATAACCAGCACATAACAGAGAGTACATTCATAGTGGGAGACAAAGTATGGTTACAACTGAATAACGAAAGACTATAGGGTCTGGGTAGGAAGATCAAGGCTCTGGAGTATGGTCCTTTTGAGGTATTAAAAAAGGTGGGAGATAACACCTACAGACTTAGTCTACACGCATACATGTGCATTTACTTAGTAGTGAATGTGGAGAATCTAAAACTCTATGAGCCCTCCATGTTGGATCAGGAGGAAAAGCAGGTCCTACCTTCCATAGAAGATTTAGGACCAGATTCTCAAGCAGTGTTGGCAGAGGACACAGTTTTGTAGAAGCGGTCTAGAACTACAAGATATGGGCAACATGACCTTTGGCAAGTTGGGTTGAAAAGACAACTTCAAGGTAAGGCAAAGTGGTATACCAAGGAGAAGGTAGAAGAAATTTTTCCTCATCTCATTCAGTAAAGCTTTAAGGGACCAAAAGCCTCCCTAAATGGGGAGGTATGATCCGGATTGGATCATTATATTATTTGTCATCTATCTCGATGCTTTCAGAGTGGAAAAAATCGAAGGAATCAGCTTGCAGTGTCATTTTAATGGCAAGTCCCAATTTGGAAAATTGGGGTCCAGAACATTTTAGAGCCATTTTGAGGCATTAAATGACATTTTTGAGGGTTTTGGTGTCCAAAACTAAGCACACTAACTTGTCTATGATCTACGCTATGATACCTTTCCAATGGTGTAGATCGTGCATCAATCGAAGCTCGTATCCAAAATGTATTCCTCCTGCAAGTTGACCTATCGTGTGACCACCATGGTACAAGAGGATGGAATGTTAGCCCCCGTTACTCATGCATATGGATCTATCCATGTGAGGACTTTGAAGAATATTCTAGAAGGTCCAAAATCTTATCACAATTGAAGGTTGAGGAAGTCAAAACCCTAACCATAGACAGGTATCAAGCTATGTGAAATACTGGGCCGCTAGGAGGAGAAGGGATTCCATTCTATGTTATTGTATTTCATTCTGTAGCAGAGCAAGAAAATTGGGAGTCGGAAATTAGAGAGCATAACATAGGGGGTTAATGTTTTGTAGCAACCTAATAGTCCATAGGTCTCAGGTAACTCCATAGAGAGTGCCTTCTCCTTTGTATTTTCATTATTTCCATTCCAGAGAAAAGAGAGCAGTGAAACCTCTCCTTCTAGATGGGTTTCCTCCCGTAAGGGTTTCCCATATAAAATCTTGTGTTATTTTGTTGATGGTATGTGTTTTTATTTTACCGTTCTCTATTTAACGCAATTTATCTATTTCATGAATAAGAAGAAAATAGGTAACTAAATATTCTGGAATCTAAAGGATTTTAACCTTCATAGTCTATATTTTAGTTTTATTAATCA
>ML810111.1:74985-102483 GCA_009831015.1 Picea engelmannii
ATTTAATAGGTTTTTAGTGCTTAATCAGTTTTGTATGGACAAGATTAAATATTGATGGAATATTCTTAGTCGTCCCAATAAATCAATGGTTGAGATTTCAACCACTAACTTCCTCACTATTATAAAGCCATCAGTTTACATGTTTATTTTTTTACTTTTACTTGATCACATTTAAAATTTACTATAGTGGCTAGCTGATTGCCACGTCTAAGTGATTAACAACAATTAAAATTTTGTTACAAAGTGAATTTTACTACGGGATTTTTACTAGGCTTAGAATTTTACAGCCGATACCTTTCGGCATTCTCCAGCCACGACTTAGAGGTTGTGCTAGTATACTATATCTCTGTCATGTATATGCCAAGTCATCCACCATGTCAACTAAAAACACATCATCACAGTGCAAATAACCTTACAATCATTAGCGGTTGGGGGGCTTTGGTGGAATGTTTTAATAAGTATACACTCCTTTGCTCCAATGTCGATGCCCTCATCAGGCATCGACGGGATCAAAAACATTTGAAGTTTCTTGCGCGAACATTTTTCTTGGATCACCAATATACTCATCAGCGTCAACTCATAATCAACTCAACATGCAAAAGGATGTGGCTAATCGTCGATACTGATGAAATTTTTCCTGTAGAGAAAATCTCAACCATCCGATCAAGAGGGTGATTGGATATGAACCATTGAAATCGTTAACTCACTATATTTTATATTTTGGTTAAGCATCATTCATATTGGTTATTGTATCGATCGGTAACAACACTATATTTTATATTTTGAATCGGTTTTTCCCCAATAATGCACTATCATTCATTCTTCTTTCTGTGGTTATATTATAGTTAAAATGCCTCCGAAAAGAGCTCCAGCATGAAGATCCCCGAAGAAGCCAAGGACTAGGTCGGGAGATGCAGAAGTTCGTTCTAGCTCTGCACCATAGCAAGTAGAAGAACCATCCACATCAAAGAGCACAAAGCCACTCATTATAAGACTCCCATCGAGAAAGATCTCCAGATAGGTGCCATCGTTTTGGGATATAGAGTCATGCACAGGAGGCGGAGCTGCCACACAGGTACCAATTCCTGTTTGGAATGATTTATTCCTTAAATTCAAAGACCAAGAATATCTTGAATCAACCCCCCACAACAATTTAGAACTTAAATAGGTTGATGATGTAGTGTTCTCGTTCATTAGAAAGTCCAAGTTGCACTTTGTAGAATCTAGGGCACCAATTTTACCATGTGTAGAGTTAATGGAATGGGTCATCAGCCACACTAAATCCCAAAACTGTAGAATTATTAATGACCAGGGGGTGTATTAGGTCTTTCCTCCCACAAGATGTTCACATATACTACAAGTTCCTAAAGCCTAAGGAATTCCTTAATAAGGATATTGTAGTAACCTTTTATCATAAATATCACACTAGTAAAATATGGGGAACTAGTGGAAGGAAGATAAGAAATTTTTCAATAGGTCAACGAGAAGATATGTTATCATAGGGTTGAGGGAGCCTTATATATATGTAATTATTTTATTATAGAGATTGTATGGAGAGTAAGATTACTCCCAATTTTCTGAAGTCTAGTTTCCTTTGGCATACCATGTTGTTATGTGGGGGAGGGTGTTCAATTGGGGAGCTATCATTTCAAGGTAGCTCGATATCACTACTCTAGCATTTCATATGGTGTCATTCCTACTTGATGTTTTATGTGCTCATAACACTTTCTCGGTGTTGTCACTTAATTGGCAAGTCTCTAATCCCCCAGTGCATGTCTACTTCTTCATGTTATGGGAGAATAAATACAAGAGTTCCTATTCTCATATTTGTGACTTCTTCATGGCCTTAATATACATCCTTGTCTTTGGACAAGAATTTCCTAGATTATCTAAGCATGCCAAAAATATTTTGGCATACATAGGTAACCGGTACTTGGAGGAAAAGCATACTTATTTTCACTGCTCTAGCATTTCATATGGTGTCATTCCGACTTGATGTTTTCTATGCTCACAACACTTTCCCAGTGTTGTCACTTTATTGGCAAGTCTCTAATCCCCCAGTGCATGTCTACTTCTTCATTTTATGGGAGAATAAATACAAGAGGTCCTATTCTCATATTTGTGACTTCTTCATGGCCTGAATCTACTTCCTTGTCTTTGGACAAGAATTTCCTAGATTATCTAAGAAGGCCAAAAAGATTTTGGCATGCATAGGTAACTGGTACTTGGAGGAAAAGCATACTTATTTTCACATCTATGGAGCCACCAATCCACCTCATCTATTGCCCATTTATGTTCATGGCAAGATTGTCGTTGGAGAAATTTGCTCCAGCCTGTGTTTCAGGGTTTCAATGCTACACTGGTCAAAGACAACAAAATATTATTTATCTCTTATGGTTTCCAGGTAGGCTATTGTGTAGTGAGGGATGCTAAGCATGCCAAGAAAGAAGGACAAATCCAATTAGAATATAGGTTCGTGACTGGAAGGTTCAGAAAGCATGATCCTAAAGGTTTGGTTCTCAAGCATGCTGAAAATTTTTCTTTGACTTGACCACATGCTCAGGAGAAATGACAAGAAGAGATTGTTACTAAGAATGCTCAAGGTTGGAAAGAGGTGGAGAAGACAAAATCCCACCCTACTATACAAAAATGTTGCCTCCTTGACACTAGAAGAGTAGATTAAGATGATGAATCAAGGAGCTACCTCTAGCAAAGAAACTGACAAGGACAAGAAGGAAGAAGTGGAAAGACTAGAGGCAGAAAAGGAACAACATGCACTATTGGCATATCAGGAGAAAATTCTAAAGGAACAAGAACAAAAGAGGAAGAAGTAAGAGGAGTTGAAGTATAGAGAGGAGGGGGATGTTGCTAACAAATTATTGACACAATAGAGGAAACAGGCAGAAAAAGAATAAAGAAAGAAGGATTTTCTTGAAAAAAGAAAAATGGATCAAGAAGAAAAGGCTTGGCAAGAAGAAGAAGAATTAAGAAAAAAGCATGAATAGGAGAAAGTTGAAGAGAAAAGGAAGATTCAATAAGAACAAAGGAAAAGGGAGGAAATGGAAAATATCAATGAAAAGAAGGGAAAGGAACAAAGCCTCAACATAGAGCAAGAGAAGCCTGCAACATCTGCAAATCTTTCTGAAATTATTGATCTAACTAAGGATGAAGAGTAGGTGGACAAAATTGGTGTCCCCGTTATCAATGAGAATGTGACTGAGGAATAACCTCCAACAGATCCAATGGGGAAAAAGGACATGGAAATAGGTGGTGACAACAGTAATCAAAGACACCCAGACACATGAAGTGGACACCACCAATAAAAACAATGAACACGATCAGAGTTCAGTTGGTGGTCAAGATGTAGAAGTACCTTTGCCTGTGAATCAGGAAGAAAATACAGGTGTTTGAGATACTTAGTTGGATAAATATTGTGAAGAAGGAAAATATATAGGTGAGGATAATAATACATGTGGTGAGGATGCAAAAGGTGTTAAGCATAATGATGAGAACATGGATACCACACCTGAGCAAACTTTGGAGAAGGATAAATTAGTTGAAAACTACCTGAGGGATCATCAACTAAGGAGAAGAAGGAGGAAGAAACCCATGATCAAACACATAAAACCTCCAAATGTGAGACAAGGCTTGATTTACACAGATAAGAGAGAAGAAAGGATTCCCCATCTAAAGAAAAAAAGTCAAGACCTCATCTTGGGGAATTTATATACCCCTGAAAGTATAAGTAATAAATTATCTTGGGGTGATCAACCTATTCCCCAAACTATTGAGGAATTCAGTCATGTTGAGTCTTTTTCCTATGATTGGAAGATGAGGTCCATTGTGAAGAGTACCCAAAGAGAAAGAAAAACTACATTGGACAGCAATGTGCTCTGCACTTCGGAAGAACTAATTATGGATACTAAAAGGGCTAGAATGAGCAAATTATTTTTGGTTGGGCTTTCCATCTCCCATGCATGATTTGAGAAAGTTGTAGAGGAAAGAGAGACAAAATGGGCTAAACATGAAGTAATTCCACTAAATCACCGGGTACAATATTATCAGGAGGCTAGGGGAGCATCAAATATAACAAAAGACCTCATGCAGGAACATGATAAACGCTTGGAAATTTTGGAAAGTCTTGTGAGGAAAGCACTCAGGCTCTAGCAAGAATCCCTATTGTTAGGGTTCACACAGAGAGAAATCATCAGCTGGAGTGAGAAAGGTACCATAGCACTGTACAGAGTAGATTTTCTCCGTAAAGTCCGGAAACAGAAAGGTGTTGAAGATCACAACATAGAAATCCTCTCAAAGGAAAATCTTTCCAAAATGCATTCGGTCACAATACTGGGAAAGCATAATAGAGAAGTTGAAGGAAAGAGTTGAAGCAGAGTGGGAGACGTGAAATTGGGCTTGGGAAAAGATAAATCGGTCGATGGTTGACCTATGACTTCCAAATTTTGGGTCCCCATTGGATTTTCGGTCAAAAGAATAGGTATTAACAGGCTTGCATAGAAGTGTCAATGAGTACAAAAGTGAATTACAAAACATGTCAATGGTTTAAAGAGGGCACGTGTAGAAATATGCAATCAAATAGATCAAGTCTATCGACCAATTGGACCAGTTAATAAGCAGAATGGAGAAGTACATTGGTCGTTCAGAAATAGCAAGCATGCATTAAGCATGCCAATGGATAAGAACAAGTTTCCATACAGTGACAGATGTGTTGAATTTCACTCACAATGGTCTAAGTATTTGGATGAGCATGCAATCCAAAGAGCTCCCAGGTCGCCTAAGTCATCTTGACTTTATTTTTGTTTTAGATATTTTTAGTTTATGATTTGCTATTTTTAGCATTTCAAATAGTTATAAATAAACAACTCGCCTTCATAGAGAGGACCTTTGGCAAACTAAATTATTGTCTATTGTAATTGAGAACTATTTTGTAATTAATAGAGAATATCCTAAGGGACCAAAGAAGTTTTACCAAACCACTGTGTGTTGTGATTGGATGGTGGATTGTTCTACACTCGATCATTATGTCCCTGATTTCTAGTAGGAGTTTCTATTTTACCAAGTTATCTTGTTAATCTTATAAATTGTTGGGTGTTAGTTTAAAATATCCTTTAATTTTTTTTTATAACAAGTGTTCAGCTTATTCAAAGTTTCAACAATCACTAAATCACTTTTATGGTTATTGACAGAATTATAGCTAAATAATTACATGTTTGTTAGGATAGCAGAATAACTAAGTCTTTCTTGGAATTATTTCTAAGAGGTGTATAAGTTAATTGTCTTTTTAATCTATGTTCATGTTTCTTTAAAAGTTATCTTTAAGAGAAAACATTTGTTTCACCCTCTCTCCTATAGTGATCGGTTACTATAGTTATTTCTTTTAAACCTTGCACATTTGTTTCCTTTTTTCATCCCTAAATGTTATCCTTAGGAATATTACTCTCAAATGCATTACTCAGTTTTCTTTATGAAGCAAGAAAACATGACACGGAAAATAGAAAAATAAACACATTACATGAATTTAACAAACTCTTAAATCCGATCGAATGGTTGCCAAACCATTAACCCAAAGGATTATGCCACACCTTACAAGGAGGAGACTAATTGGGCCTCGTCCTTTGGTTTGATCCCTCCTATTGAGAAAAGGGAATCCATCCCCCTCAACATATAGTTAAGATGGTTTCCCTCAAGTCCTAAAAGTCCCATGCCCTTACACCAAATGAGGAAGCTAAGACAAGCAACAAGACAGACAAGAAATTGAAAGACTCGGATTGGGAAAAGGGTCCAAATCCTAAATCCAATGAGGATACCTCCAACCCCGAAGGGGGGAAGAAGAAGGGAAAATAAAAGTGCATCTATTTTAATAGAGGTTCAAATCCCAATAATTCATGCATGAGGAATATCATAGATCATATGGCACAAAATCTTCAACAAAACAACCTAGCAGTGCGAGAAAATGCTAGGAAACATTATGTTGAAAAGCCTCCTGGTGATCTAAGTAATCGAACAGAAGGTCATCCCTTGGTTTTTGGTTCTTCATCATCAGCCACATATATTCTTGATTCATTTTCCTCTAATCACATGGCATCATCACAATATTCCTTCACTTATTTTGAGCATTGCATTGGTCCTCCTATTCTAATGGGAGATGACACACATGTTCCAATATGTGGGAAAGGTACGATTGATCTATATGGTGGGTGTTTTACAGATGTGTTTCGTGTATCCTCCCCTGTACAGAAATTCATTGTCCATATATCATATCACACATTCAGGCACCATAAAGTAAGTGGTTGTCACTCTAGAGTCGATAGTGATTTCAGAGGTCTTTAACAAGTCACAAGTCATTTTAGGGATAACAGACCATCAATCCAGGTTATATATTTTTTCCCATTTCATTCTTGAGTCCTCTCATACTTTAATTCTAACCCATGGTAATAAAGTGAGAATGTTGTGGCATGAGAACCCTCTCACAAAAAAACTTTTCCTTGAGAGAAGTGTTAAATTCAAAGAAGGCCACATGCATGCACTTCAAGAGGAATCCATTGCAGATCCACCGGTTTTGGTTGATGTAGACCTTTCATATTCAAATCAGACTTTCGATTTAGATCAAATTTAACATGATTATGGGACATCAAGTGACTTAAATGAGAATTTCATTGCATATCCAACATCGAGACTAGTTTGGGTATAACAGACTCTACAGGAAACAAAAGGTTTAGCGAGAGATTTAGTTTCAAGGTGATCCACAAACACTCTTTGCTACCAATCCTTTGATGATTGTGCATTGATACATGGTCTCCACATTAGATCCTTAGTCTTATCTATAGGCTAAAGGAAACACTTATTGGGAGGCTTCTATGGATGAGGAATATGATTCCCTCATCCTAAAGAAAACATGAGAGTTGGTTCCATTTCCTCCTGGTAAGAAGCTTGTTCGGTATAGATGGATATATCATACTAAGATGGAAACAGATGGGCTCGTACATGATTGGGTTATTTCACTATAGTATTTTCCATCAATAGATCGGGTTGCAAACATCTTCACCAAGTCCTTCATAGAGCAGTGGTTCAAAGACTTATGGTGACACTTGGGAGTGGTGGAGACTTTAGAGGAGACTTCCTAGTCTTCTTATCAACATCCTCTTTTGAGGGAGGGTTTTTTCCACATGAGGTTTTCCCTCTTTCCTCACTTCATGAGGAATCTTATTGTACTTGGGTACCTAATATGGCATCCTTTTGGTTGAGACCCAATTTGTTTTGCATTATTTACACTTAGTTAGGCTTATGAGGGGGTGTTAGAGCATATTTTCCACCTCCTTAGCATTAATCTCTCGCCTAGTTACTTTAGAGCTTGGTCTCATGAAGGTCCAATTTTGACCAAGTGAGCCATAGGAATGCTCCATCCCTAGATTTAAGGGGGGATATTCTATTATTAGCTAGTGAATGCACACTTCCCATTTTTTCCTTTATTTTAGGATTCTATTTTCTATGTTTGAGTTCCTAGAGTGATTCAAGGAACCTTGTTCCATGAATCAAGGAAGGGAAGCGCTTTACTCTATATTTTTTTATCTTTTTCCTATTTTAAATGATTTTTTTAGGAAATTGAGCCACCACTTGTCATCTTGGGATATTTATGAGCTAGTTAACTCATACTTGAGAGATTTCATACCTAATCAGGGCATCTAATCTCTGAGTTATGTCAAATTAGGTTCATGCATCACTCATACAATTCAAATTGCCTCCTTTAGAATTCAAATTGCTTTATGTACTCATAATTTTCATTCAATTTTTTTCAATGAGAATTGAGTTGTGTACTCCAAAAAATTATCTTCTCACTCTCTCATTTATTTCTCTCTTGTAAAATTACCAAGAGTGTTTATATTCATTATATTTCTAGATATCTTTGATCTCTTGCAGGTGATCATCAAATTTTACAAATGATTCTTGTCCTTGGTCTCATTGAGTCATTCCAAACCTAACAAGAACAAAACACTCAAGGAGAGAAATAATAATTAGTTCTCGAAGATATTGGTATCCTCTCTTCCTTTGGGTCTAAGGAGGAATAAAAGGAAAAATTAGATGAGGAAGTCTAGATGTAATCAAAAGGAAAAATAAATTCAAATAAGAGGTATCAAATAAAGATGTTGAATAGGAGGTAAGGAAGAAAGACGTAGAGGAAGTAGAGTAGAAAAGAAAGGTTGGGGAAGTAGCAAGTAAAGTGACAGAGAAGTTTGAAAATAAATATGCAAAGGTAGATGAAGAGGAAAAAATAAATCCTAAGGAATAAGAAGAAAATAAGAAGATTAAAGAATAGCAAAGGAAGAAGAAATGAAGAATTGTAAAGTGGAACAAAGGAAGGAAATCAAGGATGGATAAAATAAGAAAGAAAAAAGAGGGGAAATGGATAGAATTTAAGGTAAGCATAAACAAAGAGATATATGATTGAGGAGTTAGGGGGATGAATAGAAGGATATGTTGGTAACATCCCTACAGAGTAAAACATGCTATAAGCGGTTGGAGGCTCATCACACACCATAAAGTCTTTTTCCTATATGGTTTCTCTGGCTATGGTAGGAGGGGTCCCCAACACACTTGGTGCTGGCTCATCATAGACATATAACTTATTGTTCTCCTGGCTTGTTATTTTTCAACCTATAGATTTAATTGACCCATTTGATCTACCTAGATAATAAAAAGAGAGAAAAAGGATAGAAAGGACTCTTTGGTTTCCCTAGAGCCTTCTGATCCCATTTCCCAACCTAGTGTCTTCTCCATATCTAATGATAGAACTTGTTGATTCATTATGACCACCCTTGATCTATTTTCTCAAAACCATATTCATATACGAGGCCTAAGGATTGGAGGACTACATAGGTTAAATTATAAACCTTCGAATTACCCCCCATTGACAATATTCATATGGGAAAAATTACTAGAAACATGGTTTGTGAAAAGTACATAAGGACTTCCCATGCAAGTGATAACTTCAATAGGAATTCTATGTGTATAAGTACAAGGAACTAGTTTTTAATAATAAAAAAGTGAAATCCCTAAAGGCTTAAAAGTTTTTTTAAAATACAATTGGTCTCTATGGGGAGTAATCTATAGAAAGTTTCAAAATATATCTCTATTCTCAAAGAAAAGTATGGAAGGATCAAGGTTTTAGAAATTAATCAAGTTTCGTTGGCACTCCCGCAAAAGCAATAAATACTAGTTGTAAGGAAAAAGTTGAATGTGGAGACCAACATTCTAAGTAATGAGAATGTCATCCTCAATGTTCAAAATCAATCCCTTGAGGAAAGGGAGGCATTGGAAGTAGAAAAATACAATTCCATAGAATTGACAAGTCACAGATGAAACAAAGAAAAAAATCAAAACTCTACATTTCCAAGCTACCAGAGAATGTATGAGAATGACATAACATACTCATATTAACATACTCATATTGTGGTGTCTCAAGGATATTTTGATACAAATAAACTCTAGTAAAGAATTGATGAGCTCCTTGAAGAGGTAGAGGATTGGGAAGATAAACAACAAGAGATATTAGTTAAAGCAACAAGTGTATAGTTTATGGCCAATAAAAGGAAACAAAATCTAAAGAAGTAGGGATAGAAGCTAGAGAAGATTGAGATAAAAACTATTTAAGGAGATGGCTAAAATGGTAGTAGTTAAAGAAGATAAATAAGGCTTGAAAATCAAATACCATGAGGTGCTAAAAGGAGCTAAGTTAGTGGAAAAACTTGAGGTGATCAAGAGAACCATGTGGGGGCACACTATGAAAGATGTGCTAAAATTCATGGAGCAAGTGGAATTCCACTTAGAGTTTGATGACCTACATAGGTAGGTGGAGTTCTACTTCTAGTATTCTAATGACCTGCATAGGTAGTTGAGGAAGTACTTAAACAACATGTAGAGGGAGGTGGTACATAGAACTCAAGTGGTCAGTGAAGTGAGAAATATGCTAAACTCAACCCCCTCCCCCATGCTACATTTGTTGGGAATCAAATATCATATCTCCATCTCTATGTATGTGAATACTTGCACCATGAGACTGCTAAAATAAAATATTATCAATAAGAATGTTGCATTAGTAGAATCTACGATCAACATTTTTATGGGTGACATGGCAGCTATGGCGAACAATGACCTCTCTTGTCCTTGGGATGAGCAATTTTTTTATACTCCCTAGATGAATATGTTGGGATGTTTAAATCAACAAGATTTCAATGATAAATCATGGTGGACCTAGGAATACCCTTAAATTTGAATATTTTGAATAAGCTTCAGCCTTCCATGTTCACATGAACCTTAACAAAGTTTGTTCCTTCATTACTTTACACACGTGGATCATACTTAGAAGACACAATTAAATAAGTCTGTTGACAATTGAAAACGTCGACGTAATTTCGCCCGCAAAGTGTTGCTAAAGCCTATTACTATATAAGACTAAATAATGCTAGTAGGTGGGACCCCCCTGTACTCTTGAAGATCATATCTATTCATTTTCGATGTTATGATTACATGCTACAAGGATTCACGCGATCGACGAGAATATGGTTGTCATTGATATAAGTTCAGCTTTGAGATGTTGTTCCTTCATGATACTATAGCCTGCTATTCATTTATGGTATTCATTCTTCTCACACCTGCACAACAAATATGTTAGTAAAAATTGCAAAAAGGCCTTTTGAGGAAAAGCAAAATATTATACCTAATGCAAAAGAGACTTAGCTCTGTAATACTACATGCATAAAGTGTTTGTTGATTATTGTTAGACCTTAGATAACAAGGAAATGGCTATATTAAAAAAAAAATGTAAGTTACATTTTATATATAGGCATATCGTGGAAATTTTGGTGGCGCAATTTTGGAAAGGTGATGATACAATAGTTATGCATTGGTTATATTCATATCTGGCTCATGGGAGTAATAGCTTTGCGATTTTTATGGTGACTATGCTATGGTTCAAGGTTATGTTGATCGCGCCATGGGAGATGATTATATACAGGTTCATTTAGATTGCATAGTAGTCAAACGATTGATTTGAGTTATGATGGAAGTATAACCATGGCGCATTTGGCAAGGTGACAATGAAAATGTTTGAATTATTATGTGGAAATTGGATTACGCTATGGTTTAAATATGTTGATGTTCATGATGTGTTGGTTGATTAATAGTGTTAATGGAAGGACCATTGGCATGTACTGTGGAGTAAATGAGAGATGGGTGGAAGCGACATACATTTACTGCACGTCACCTTTACCCTTCCAGTTGGTCACCACCTTAGTCGGACCATTGTTTGATCTAGCTGTTGTGATTGCGCTCCAGATTTTTGGAAGGGTGAAACCGCCCAGCCACCTCTCATCTTAAGGTTTCGATTAATAGGTATGTATCTTTTGGCCATTCTTGACTTCACTCTGGTTATGGAATAATTTTGGCTCAGTTGTGTGGCTTTGTGGTTGTCCTGAGTACTGCAACTATGTAAATTTTGGTGTGTAAAATGGATGGCTCTACTTATAATTGTTTGAATTTATCGGAGTTGGTGGTTTTCTTGGGTGATAGATTTTGTGACCACCGCGTCTGTTAAAAGGGATTTTCATAAATCATGGTTGGATGGTTATCTTCGTGATTCTTGGGGTTAACTAGAGCTTTGTTTTCTTGTTCAACCCTGTCAAGAACTGTCTCTCATTCGCAAACGTTTAATCCTCCTTATGTGTTCACCTTTAGTCTCGAAGTTTTGCTAGGGTTGTTTCCTTCCCTCCTATAATGGCTATTGTGAAAACCCTTAGCCCTCTGGACTAGAGTGGCATAAGGAGACGGTCAGGCCTATCAAGTTCTTTCCAGCTATTGTAGCCTATTACTTTGGGTACGGGCTCACCCATTGGTCATGTAGTAGTTGTGTTGGTGTGTTTTGGTTTGGTCACTGCCTCTATGATTTTAGCGTAAACCCTACATTGCCAATTTCATTTTGACGTCACAGACACTCAGTGATTTTAATGGAAAGGCCTCATCCCTGTGTCTATTGGATGCATGGTTATGCATAGCTACCATAGCTTGTTCGTTTGGTTGTTCCTCTACCACAAAGGTGAATTGTTAGTTGATATGCAATCACTAATATTTACACTTATGATGATTTGGTGGATGGTTGGCGTTGGTTACGAATGTTTGGGGTTGCTCACTCAGGTCGCGTTCTGGGTATGGTGTTTTGTAAATAAAACATGGGGCATAATAAGCACGTTTTTTGGGGCCAGATGGTAATTGATTTGGATAACTACAGTAAGCATACTCACAGCCTCCTGGTGTTTTTTTTTTTTTGGTTGAATAAAGCTAAGTGTGCATATCTTGGTCAATCACGAGTGACTAGATCGATCGCTCAGCACAATATACTGAGTCATATTGTATTGGTATGTTGTGTGTAGTATGGATGGCTTGTTTCTTGCTCCGTGATATCCACTAAGTTTTGAGCGCGTTATTTATTGCAAATTGGCCACTGTCGACAAAAATCTTGAGTCACATTGAATTGTTGTTGTTTTTTAAGGACAGAACTACATCGCTTGGGAAACTTACTCATGTGAAAATGGTGTTTAAATGGTGGTTGTTGGTTATATAATAAATCGTCATTTCAGGCGTGGCAATTTGGTCTTGATTATTTTACTGCATGCATATATGTGAGCAATCACCTTTTCATTTTGATGGACTCTATGGCAGTAATAATGACTTCGTTGTCTTTAAAAAAAAAATGTGTTTTTTTTTAATGTAGATGTGGATTGAAGAAATGTATGGCAGTGATAGATGTTGATGATTACAGATTGGAAATGAATGTTGTTGTTGACTGTTATGAAATGAAGAATGTGAAAATAAAGGGAACAGAGCCTCGTACAAATTGTGNTTTTTTTTAATGTAGATGTGGATTGAAGAAATGTATGGCAGTGATAGATGTTGATGATTACAGATTGGAAATGAATGTTGTTGTTGACTGTTATGAAATGAAGAATGTGAAAATAAAGGGAACAGAGCCTCGTACAAATTGTGTGAAATACTTTCCTTTTATGATTTCACAGTGTCAGGTATTTTATTATTGGACAGTGAACTAGTTAAATACACAGTAATTGTTTTCAGGCATGATGATTATTTGGTTGGTACGTCTATTCTTACTACAGAATGTTTTATGGATTACTTGATTAGTCTCATGAACAGTAATCGCTTTCATTCCCCCCTCTCAATATCTCATTTTCCGCTAATTACAAACCCTTCACATGTCCCATATTCATTTTTCTCACCCCTTGTTCTGAGATTGATTATAGTCAAAAGAAATTATGTATTAGATTCGATAAAAGTGGCGGAATTATGTGTGTATTGTAGTGAAGGTTATTGGTTTGCTTGCAATTGATTGTTGTTGTCATCAAGCAGTGATCATTTCTCCCCCCTTTCATTATATCATATTTTCGCTAATTACAAACCCCTCAGGTATCCCTGAACATTTTTCACCCCCCCTGCTCATTTATTAACATTAAAACAATTTGTATGGATTGAATTGCATGAGCCTAACACATTCTGAGTGAAATCTATTTTGCATTTTTAAGAGTTGTCATGCATGGTTATTTAAAAGACTATTTTCTAATCGATTACACATGCAGGACTCTTTGATTGGATCGCACAGGGAATAGTCGGACTTCGGCCTAAAAGGCCTCCCTTCCTAGCCCCGCAATAACAGATTGATTTCAGGGATTTTGGGACAGCATGTTTTATTTTGGATATATGAGTATTATTTTTTCAAATTTCATGAGCTAAAATTGCCAAAAGTAAATATGTTGATGGGAGACACAAGGAAGTAGTTTTGCTTAACTAATGGTTATGTTAAAATTGTTATGATGGCTATGAACAAAAGGGAGTCACAAGGGGTCCCACCTACTAGTTATTGATTAATTATGACCCTTATCATGACTATTACTCTTTCCCCTAACTAAAGTTAGTTGAGTCTTTAGTTAGCTTAAATAATGAGTTCGTTCAACTACTTCAACCAATTCTAATTTATTAAAAGCAGAAGTAAGGGGAGGAAAAAGAGGAGGATAGAAGCACAAAGCATGCTAAGGTTTGCTCTTTGAGTTTATATTGAGATAGTTGAGTTTTCATTCATTCATATATTCATCACAACCTAATTATCTTTTGTGATAGCAGGGTCTTATTATAGACAACAATATTCAGGGTTGAATCAAATCATTCAGACACTTGTTGCTCAGAGGTGTTGATCTATCTTTGATAGTCTGTGTAGACTTGTATGTTTATGAATTAATTTTCATGACTGATAAAAGCTATTGTGTGTTAGGGTCCTATGATATAGTCATCTGGTCTCTGGTTACCTATCTGGAAATTTAGCTATGATCATTTTGAGAATCTCTTCATGATAATAAGTTCAAGAGTAATGGTCTAGTGGTGTATCTTATATTTCAAAGAGGTGTTCAAGTATATCCAAAGTTGGCAAGAGATGGTTTGAAAATTTTAAATATAAAAGGTCAAAGAAATAGCTTTTGGCAGCTATGGGTCAAGTTTTTATGTGTTGCAAACTATCGAAAGTGCCCAGTTTCAGCAACTAAAAGGTAGGTGCAACTCTCAGTTAGCTGCTGAAAGTGCAGAGTTTGCTAATGGTTAGGTTGTCCCATCGAGCTCGCAAACCACCATCATTACACAGGTCATGATGATCTTAAATGTTGTTGAAATCGTCTATGAGAATCATTTGTCACGATCTGGGTGATTCGTTATGATTCTAATTGATGTTTTAAAAAATCATTAAACCCTAAGATATCAATTCAAAAACCCCATCATGATTTCATTCGCCATCATCGTTTCGTGTAGCAAATCACATGGAGGTTTGTCTTAGTCGATTTTAAATAAACATCATGATCTAAGGTTCCTTATTTGTTGAGTGTTTGTTTTAAAAGCTCAGTGATCCACAAATTTGTTGGTCTCACGAATTTCCCTCATCTTTTTTTCCTCTCTCCTTTTTCCTAGCGCTGGTCTCCCATCCATCAACCTAGATTTTAGTATTTTCAAGATATTAATAGGTTTTTTGCAGATGACTACTGGAGGAGCATTGCTTAGGAGGGAGTTGCAAGATATTTCCTATCTGGAATCTCATCTAGAGATTTTTCAAATGTTCAAGGATGCAGGCTACTACAAGTTTTGTAAGAAATTACAAGGGTATCATCAGAGAATTGCATAGGCCTTTTCCAAAAGTTTTGATGGTGCCAAAGTGAAATTAGGTCCTCTAGAAATGTAGATAGATGAGGCAAGTGTTGTTGCAGTAACTGAGATGCATGGAGAGGGTGAGAGATGGTTCAATACCACTGCCATTAAAGACATTGAATTTAGATCTTACCTTAAGCCAGAATTCCAGAGCATTATTTGGAAAAAGGACATTCCCAGGAATTACTTGGAAGACAAATGGCAGAAATTGTTGAAGGTTATTCAGGTGTACATAACCTGTGAAGGGAGGTATGGCAGGGTCATGTTGTACCATTTCAGGCTTATCAATCATTTCACAGGCAGAAACCCTCTGAATTTTCCTCATTATCTTCATAGGAGCCTCACCAAGATGGCACAAAAAGTCCAAGCTAAACCTGAGAAAGCAAATAGTAGAGTATTCCATCATGGTCTTATTAAGCTTATAGTGATGGAGGAACTCCATAGAAGAGATAAGACATGGGATTATCTTCTATTTTGGGGAGAATTTGAGCAAGAGATCCAGCCTAAGAGTAAGAAGACACCTACCAAGAAGTCATCTACACCAAAGAGCAGTAAGAGAAAGAGAAGGGATCTGTCACCAGTTCAGATAGAACGGCCAACCCCTTCACCTAGGTCTAAGAAGGCAAAAAAGAAGCTTGATTTTGATCAGGGAATAGAAGGCCAGAGCAGTGTTGTTACTAAAAACATATTGAATTTCGCATACTCAGATTCTGAGTCTGAACCACCCATAAAGGAGAGAGAGGAAACTGAAGTTGAAACTCCAGCCTTTGAAGTACTTGAGACATCAACAAAAGAGAATATCAGTAGAGCATCCAAGATTCAGACGTTGAAAGAGGAAGTGACAGAGCTTAGGCTATTAGAAAGAGTCATCAAATCCCATAATATTGCTATGAAAAGAACATCTGATGAGGTAAGAGACTCATTTAAAAGGTTAGCCCTGATGTATGTAGCTCTAAAAAGGAAGAATAAAATATTGTTTAAGAAAAACCAAAAACTTTACCAAATGATCAAACTCTTGAGGTTTAAGCTAGCACATAGAAAACAAAAACCAAGAGCTCACCTTGGTCTAGAAACTTTGGTTGAAGTTGCCATGGACTTAAACAAGGAATCCTAAGAATTAGACAGAGTAAAGGAATCAAATTTTGAAATTTTGAACGGTTTTTGAAAACTCGGGATTTTTGGCAGCTTATTTTGGTCCACAGAGGTGTTGTTAGTTGTTGAATCCCCTGACTTTCGACAGCTAAATCGGCTCTGTTCTATACGTGTTAGTTGCCAAAAGTGCAGAGATGGACAGAAAAATAATATGTTCTCCTAGATCAGATCCATTTGTTGCCAGATCACTCGAGGAGATTTTCAAATGCATCCCAACTCCTAAATAGATGAGAAGGAATATCTTCTTCAGATTTTAAGGAAAATAGAAAGGAGAAAGGTTCAAAGATGATTCCATTTTGGTTGAAGATAATTGATTCATGACTCAGGTGTCAGTGAAATATTTCAAGAAGTCCTATCATCATCTAGCAAGGCTATACAGATGTCAAATACTATAGTGTTGATAGGGATTTAATGTCTTATGAATAGGATCTATCTCCTAGAATTTTGTAATAGGATAGATTTTATAAACACTTGTAATTCTCAAATCCATCATTTGAGGATCTGAAACTGTTTTGTGAAAATTATATAAGCCCATAGAGGCCAGAGTAAAAAGGGTTGTTGTTCAGTTAGACAGGCAGGGAAGGATGGCATGGAAATCTCCCCATCCACTGTAGAAATGTTTCAATAATTGTAAGTCACTGTTATGAATGATTACAAAGGAATTATATTTCCAAATTCTTGTGTCATGTTTAAGTGGTGAAGTTTTTCCCCTGATGTAACTTGTTATTGTCATGATTCACATGTTGTTTCTTTCTGTATTGTTTATGAGAAGATGATGTGCAGGATTTGTTCTTAACACCCTGTGTCGACTTGAAACAATATTTATGTTTTCTTCCAAGTTTGAAATGTAGAATTCGGATAATCTTTGCTCTACATTTGAAATGAACTTCAATCTATTCTTCTTTTCCCATTTTATAAGCTCAAAGGATCCACTGGCATGATTACCATGCCTAGTCACATTTTGTCTCAATAATTCATTCATCTATCATCTTAACCTCTTGACTCCATTTTTCCCAATGGCCCTCTTTTGTTGTCTCAACCAAAAACTCTAAAAACAAATATTCTATCCTCGTAGCTAGCCTAAGATCCATACTCAAACAAAGTTATATCAGATAGAGAGATCCCTCTCTGAGTCTTGGAGGGATAGATCCAAGAATCCAAAGCGGTTTGTGGTTACCCCTGTCGATTTCCTCCTCGGCCTAGGAAATTACAGGGTGATAACATAATGGAGACCATACTGAGGAACTTTCTCCAGTAATGCAATTCAAGTTCCAAATATGATCACTGATGGTGAACAGTGACCAAACACAAGAAAGCTGGGATCATTCACCTAGCGACTCCAATCAACTCCAGACAATGCCAACTCAAAGACTCCACTGGAGGAAGATCCTGAAATATGACCAAGCAATCTGGAAGGATCAGGTATTCAAGCTCAAACTGTATTCAAGACATCATTGGTTTTTTATGTAAATATGTTCTATCTTATTCTAAACTTGATCAAGAGTACATTGTTGAAGTTTACATGGATCATCTGCAAATTGATGAGCCTCAAGAGACTAAACCCCGAGTTGTGGATCATTTGCATACTCATACACATGTGCACATCCCAGATATAATTGTAGAAATCCCAATGAGACATAAGCCTCTTGCTTTATCTCCTTTCCTTGTTAAAAATTTAGAAAATTGTATCCCCCTTGCTTCACCTCCTATACCAGTAAAAGTCCCAAACATATATAAGCCTCTAGCTTTGCCTCCTATGTTCCATGACCTCCCTGTCAATTACATCAATAATTTGTCGAGGTTTGATGGGGAAAATGTGAAGATCTCTGCTGAAAAACATGTCCAAAGTCTTGAGGATTTTCTTGATCTTTTTGAGGTGGAAGATGATGATGTCAGCATCAGAATGTTTTCCCTATATTTGCATGGTAAAGCTAAAAATTGGTGTAATATTTTTCCGACTACAAGCATTAGCAACTTCCGTCAATTCACGCAAATTTTCCTAGATCAATGGGTGATCATGGGAAATATCTTTCTCATCCTAGACGAATATGAACATCTGAAAAGATAGTCGGGAGAGACAGTGCAACATTTTTCAGCTAGGTTTCATTAGGGTGTATAATGCATTGCCCATTGATATAAAATTTCCCCCAGGATTAGCTCACTTGCATTACCCCGATGCTTTTGATCCAGATATGGCCTTCCAATTAAGAGAAAGGAACACCGCAACCATAAAAGAAATGCAAAATGTTGCAGTCGATGTGGAAGCTAACTTGTTGAACAGAAAGGAAAAGTTAGAAGCATTGAGAAAAAAACAAAACAGAAAAAGAGCATGTGAGGTCTTCATAAGTAAAGCTAGATATTCTGACGAAAACTGTGAATGAAATGATGCATACGATTAACAGAAAACATAAATTTTTTGTTCAAAGATCACATGTCCCATTAGTTCCAGAAATGAAAAATCTTAATGTTTCCAAACACTTTGCAGCTCAACCTTGGTATCGGGGATTGGATAATGATTGTTCCATGTATTCAATTCACAATGTAGTCAAAGATGAAATTCCAACTCAGCTTGCAGAAGACCCATTAACTGATATGATGTGTATGTTTGATGATTTTCCTTTCATGGATGATCTTCCCAAGTATGATGAGGATTACATTCAAATGGATTTTCCAAATAAATTAGTAGCATATTGTTGGGAGGAAGACAATCAGTTGCAATTTAAACAGGACAGTCAATCTGTACATAGCAATCATGACAGAAAGGATCAAAATGCAGAAAGTCTCGGAGTAAGTGTACAGACTTTACCTTTATATTTCTCCTCATTTAAATTACTGAGAAAAAATTATGAACAAGTTGTAAATAGTGAAGAAGAAAAACCCTCTGATGAAATAGTGAAGGATGTCATTGATGATAAAGAGGCCATTTCAAATCCAGGATTACAATCTCCAAGTTTCTCTAATTTTCAAAGTTCAGGGGAAAATGCAGAGCATGAAGCAGAATTCAAAACACTGAAGTGTAACTCTTTACCATTAGTTTTTGACTCATTCAAAATCTTGAAGGAAACTCTTGAGCAGATGTTAAAGGTTAAACACATAGAAATCCAGAACATGTCATGTGAATCAATGAAGAAATCTTGTCAACCCTTTCAGGATCCCATAACAAAAATTTTAGATGATATGTGTAGTCAGGAGCCTTTTTTGACATTCAATTATGGATTGAAAAACATATATGATTGTGACATGATCAGACAATCAACTTCATTGCCCGGTTCAGTAGGAGGATCACCACAAAGCCCCTCAGAGCATTTTCAGTCATGTAAAGAAGCGTTGGAGGACACAAAAAGCATAGGTGCAAAATCAAGTCATGAGGTTGAACTGTTTGAAGTTGAAAATCAAAGGATGGGCCAAGAATATATTGATAATGTAAATACATATATGGAGAAATTTTTCAATACAGGATCCTTTTCCATTTCTAGTATTTTTCCTATTTTTCAGGTTTATCAAATTTCTTGTGGTGAAGACCACGCTGGAAACTACTCTCAAGCACCATCAATAGGCCTAATTCTGAGTTTGATCAAAAGGGGTAAAGAAGTAAAATTATCAAAGCAAATGCTGGATTGGCTTCACTGGCATTTTTCCATTACTTAACGGAAATATAATTTTAGTATGTTAGACTAGATAGGTGTGCAAATAAGCTTGTTGGGCAAACATGTGTTTTATTTTTTGTTTCCATTTTACTTCAAAACTCAGTCAAAGTCAAAATGAATAATCAACTAGTGTCTAGTCACTAAGTTGTAGGACAGATCAAGATACGAATGGTGGGATCATTCCAATGGACAAGGCACTGATGTACGAATCGTAAGATTTGTGATTCTTGAAACCTCCTAAGGAGCTGCCATCCCTAATTAGTGTCTATGTTAGGGTCCTATGATATAGTCATCTGGTCTCCAATTACCTATTTGGAAATTTTGCTCTGATCATTTTGAGAATGTCTTCATGATAATAAGCTCAAGAGTAATGGTCTAGTGGTGTATCTTATATTTCAAAGAGGTGTCCAGGTATATCCAAAGTTGGCAAGAGATGGTTTGAAACTTTTGAATATAAAAGGTCAAAGAAATAGATTTCAGTAGCTAAGCGTCAAATTTTTATGTGTTGCAAACTGCCGAAAGTTCCCAGTTTTGGCAACTAAAAGGTAGGCACAACTCTCAGTTAGCTGACGAAAGTGCAGATTTTGCTAACGGTTAGACTGTCCCATCAGGCTCGCAAACTGCCATCATTAGATAGGTCATGATGATCTTAAAAGCTGTCCAAATCGTCTATGAGGATCACTTGTCACGATCTGTGCGATTCGTTATGATTCTAATTGATGTTTTAAAAAATCACTAAACCCTAAGATATCAATTCGAAACCCCATCATGATTTCATTCGCCATCACCATTTCGTGCAGCAAATCACATGGAGGTCTGTCTTAGTCAGTTTTAAATAAACATCATGATCTAAGGTTCCTTATTTGTTGAGTGTTTGTTTTAAAAGCTCAGCCATCCACAAATTTGTTGGTCTCATGAATTTCCTTCGTCTATTTTTCCTCTCTCCTTTTTCCTAGCGCTAGTCTCCCATCCATCAACCTAGATTTTAGTATTTTCAAGATATTAACAGGTTTTTTGCAGATGACTATTGGAGGAGCATTGCTTGGGAGGGAGCTACAAGATATTTCCTATCTGGAATCTCATCTAGAGATTTTTCAAATGTTCAAGGATGCAAGCTGCTATAGGTTTTGTAATAAATTACAAGGGTATCATCAGGTAATTGCAGAGGCCTTTGGCAAAAGTTTTGATGGGGCCAAAGTGAAATTGGGTCCTCTAGAAATGTAGATAGATGAGGCAAGAGTTGTTGTAGCAATTGAGATGCCTGGAGAGGGTGAGAGATGGTTCAAGACCACTGCCATTAAAGCTATTGAATTTGTATCTTACCGTAAGCCAGAATTCCAGAGCATTATTTGGCAAATGGACATTCCTAGGAATTACTTGGAAGACAAAAGGCAGAAATTGTTGAAGGTTATTAAGGTGTACATAACTTGTGAAGGGAGGTATGGCAGGGTCATGTTGTACCATTTCAGGCTTATCAATCATTTCACAGGCAAAAACCCTCTGAATTTGCCTCATTATCTTCATAGGAGCCTCACCAAGATGGCACAAAAAGTCCAAGATAAACCTGAGAAAGCAAATAGTAGATTGTTCCATCATGGTCTTATTAAGCTTAAAGTGATGGAGGAACTCCAGAAAAGAGAGAAGACATGGTATTATCTCCTATTTTGGGGAGAATTTGAGCAAGAGATCCAGCCTAAGGGTAAAAAGACACCTACCAAGAAGTCATCTACACCAAAGAGAAGTAAGAGAAAGAGAAGGGCTTTGTCACCAGTTCAGATAGAACAACCAACCCCTTCACCCAGGTCTAAGAAGGCAAAAAAGAAGCTTGATTTCTATCAGGGAATAGAGGGCCAGAGCATTGTTGTTACTAAAAACATCTTGAATTTGCCACACTCAGATTCTGAGTCTGAACCACCCATAGAGGAGAGAGAGGAAACTGAAGTTGAAACTCCAACCTTTAAAGTACCTGAGACATCAACAAAAGAGAAGATCAGTAGAGCATCCAAGATTTAGAAGCTGAAAGAGGAAGTGACAAAGCTTAGGCTATTAGAAAGAGTCATCAAATATCAGAATCAGGCTATGAAAAGAACATTTGATGAGGTAAGAGACGTATTTAAAAGGTTAGCCCTGATGTATGTAGCTCTGAAAAGGAAGAATAAAAGATTGTCTGAGAAAAACCAGAAACTTTACCAAATGATCAAACTCTTGAGGTTTAAGCTAGCACATAGAAAACCAAAACCAAGAGCTCACCTTCGTCTAGAAACTTTGGCTGAAGTTTCTATGGACCTAAACAAGGAATCCTAAGAATTAGACAGAGTAAAGGAATCATTTTTTTTTTAATTTTGAACGGTTTTTGAAAACTCGGGTTTTTCGGCAACTTGTTTTGGTCCACAGAGGTGTTGTTAGTTGTCGAATCCTCTGACTTTCGACAGCTAAATTGGCTCTGTTCTATACGTGTTAGTTGTTGAAAGTGAAGAGATGGACAAAAAAACAATATGTTCTCCCAGATCAGATCCATTTGCTGCCAGATCACTCGAGGAAATTTTCAGGTGCATCCCAACTCGTAAATATATGAGAAGGAATATCTTCTTCAAATTTTAAGGAAAATACAAAAGGAGAAAGGTTCAAAGATGATTCCATTTTGGTTGAACATAATTGATTCATGACTCAGGTGTCAGTGAAATGTTTCAAACAGTCCTATCATCATCCAGCAAGGCTATACAGATGTCAAATACTATAGTGTTGATAGGAATTTAATCACTTATGAATAGGATCTATCTCCTAGAATTTTGTAATAGGATAGATTTTATAAACACATGTAATTCTCAAATCCATCATTTGAGGATCTTAAACTATTTTCTGAAAATTATATAAGCCCATAGAGGCCACAATAAAAAGGGTTGTTGTTCAGTTAGATGGGCAAGGAAGGATGGCAAGGAAATGTCCCCATCCACTGTAGAAATGTTTCAAAAACTGTAAGTGATTGTTATGAATGAATACAAAGGCATTATATTTCTAGATTCTTGTGCGTGTTTAAGTGGTGAATTTTTTCCCCTGATGTAACTTGTTATTGTCATGTTTCACATGTTGTTTCTTTATGTGATGTTTATGAGAAGATGGTGTGAGGGATTTGTTCTTAACACCCTGTGTTGGCTCGAAACAATATTTATGTTTTCTTCCAAGTTTGAAATGTAGAATTCGGATAAGCTTTGCTCTAGATTTGAAATGAACTTCGATCTATTCTTCTTTTCCTATTTTATAAGCTCAAAGGATCCACTGGAATGAGTACCCTACCTGGTCACATTTTGTCTCGGTTATTCATTCATCTATCATCTTAACCTCTTGACTCCATTTTTCCCAATGGCCCTCTTTTGTTGTCTCAACCAGAAACTCTAAAAACAAATCTTCTATCCTCATAGCTAGCCTAAGATCATTACTCAAACAAAGTTATATCATACAGAGAGATCCCTCTCTGAGTCTTGAAGGGTTATATCCAAGACTCCAAAGCGGTTTATGGTTACCCTTGTCGATTTCCTCCTCATCCTGGGAAATTACAGGGTGATAACATTGTGCAGAGTCGAGTGGGCAGCAATCTGTGGCAAGTTGATCCAGCTTTTAGAGTTCATTTTTGGTTTTCTGTCAGAGGTCCTTTTGTATGTTCCATCGGGGATTTCTAAGTTTCACTTTGGTCCAAAATTTCTGTGTGAAGTTTTCTAAAGACAATGACTCTTTGGTGAATTGGAATGAAATAAAGGATTATGTCTCATATATCTTGAATATCATCTTGGTGTCTCTACTTCTATTCTTATATTTATTTCAGCAACTGATATGTTCTGAAAAATACATAAAAAGTGAATTTCCAGCAATCTTTTGTTTATAAAAGATAGCCTAAGCACTTGTAATTAATACTTGTGAGTTAGGATATATATTTTTATTGGCTATAAACATAGGGTGATATTCCCGTCTACTTTACTTTAGCCAAGTAAAGTCTGAAAATGCTTGAGTAAGATCAATTCATATATTTTCCTCAACATTTATTTGGCGACCATACTGCGGACATCTTCGATATCTCTCTGGTTAATTTTTATACTCAATTTTCATCGATACATCATTCTTTTTCTATTTTTGACTCTTGGACTATTTGTTATTAATGATTGTTTATGTCACAAGGCAGCCCAGAAATCAGCAATAACCTTTTGTTTCTTCAGTTTTGGCCTTTATTTCATGTCCTCGGATTCTCATGTTTCTAGAAGAAGAAGAGGCTTGTCACCTGAAATCAATCCTATTGTTGAAATAGGAAGGAGAAACGTTGTGTTATATGCCGAACAAAGTGCTCTAAGGATAAATTTATCCGATTCATCCATCTTGTCTTTCTTTCCCTCATCTATCATACACAAAATGGCATCTAGTGGTGGCTCTGGTGGCACTGGAAGTGCTCCATCTTCCCAATCTTCAACATCATCAATGATTGGTAGCTTGTACAGCCACCATATCCCTGTCCAATCTACTATAAACCCCACCAAATTCATTAAAAAGTATGGCCTTTTTCAGTTCGAAGAAGATGCCACAACCACACCATGGCATGTGTCCTCTCCTCTTAACCTAGCACCTAATACTCGCCCGCTTCCGAAGTTTAAAGAGCATTTACCTAAGTTTTCAAGAAATAACACTATCAGTACTAATGAACACCTAGTGGAATTTTCGAATGCTTTTCATAATATAGGGGCTGACAACAATGACACTTGCATGCGCTTGTTCGTCAATTCCTTGGAAGGAAAGGTCGCAGCCGAATTTTTTTATCTTCCTCCTACGATCGTGTCTACTTGGGAGGAGTTAATTTATTGGTTCCGATCCACTTATGGGTAATCTAGAAACCCTGTTGAGAAGTTAAGGGAGTATAATAACATCACTTACAAAGATGGTGAGACCATCAGGTCTTTCAACTTGCATTTCACCAAGTTGTATAATCAAATCCCCGAATGTATCCGCCCTCATAACCAAGCCGCCTTCATTCATTACTACAATGCATTACCTTCTCCTTACCGTCACGAGCTTGAAGAAAAGTCCATTTATAATCTCGGTTCTACTCTGCACACTTGCTCAGAGTATGAGGAATAGCTTGAATGAATTGGTCTACCCCAGGGAGAATCAGTTAGATAGAAAGATATGTCCGCTCTCTTACAGCTGGTACAAGATATGAACAACCGTATGATAGATTTTGAGCGGAAAGGTATTGTCAACCCTCTCACCCCTAGAGCTTCATCCTCTTCTGACCCTCCTTTTAGAGGTCCAATTGAAAATAATTTCCAGCCGAAGTTTATCCTGCCTCGCAGTTGGTGTAACTTTTGCGAGGAATACCACGAAGAAACCACATGTGAGGTAAGGAAGAGTGCCAGAGACAAGATATTTGGTAAAATACCAAAAGCCACTATCGTTGTCCTAGATTTTGTCGAGCCAGAAGATGTCATGGTCATCAACACTAGAAGCAAAGCCTATGCCCCAAAAGGCAAATTTGACCCTCCTCGCAGTTTTTCTAGCCCGAGTTCATCCTCAACCATTGTTTCACCCCAGGCTCCTAAAATTACTGAGAGTCAAAAAATCACTCCCTCTCCCCCCCTCTTCCAAATACAATATCCTGAATCAATTGGCCAACATTAAGGCAGATGCAACCCTCTTAGACATGGTTTTCGTCCCTGAACAACAGATGCATCTGAAACAATTCATGGAAGGAAAATATTTCATTGTAGCCAATATTTTCGAAGAGGTAGATGAAGAGGATTCTTCTGGGATTCTTTTGTAAATAAAGTAGGTGTACATAATTTTAGATACCCTGTAAGAAAACCCATTTTTTTTATTTCTATAAAGATCATGGATAAAATTTCCCATTGTTGCCTCATTGATGGCGGTTCGAGCCCAAGTGTGATGTCGAAGATTATTATGGAAGAACTAGGCTTATAACCTTAGGCAAGATTAAGGATGTAACCTTGGTTTTATGCACTCATCCTGAGATAAGGACAACCCTTAGCATTCAGGTGATCGATATGCATGTAAGAAATTACTCAATTATCTTGGGGAGAGATTGGAAATCCCTAATAGGTGGATACCTCTCGCTCGGCGGGACACATTTATCCATTCCTCGGAATGGAAAGAATATCATAGTCCTTAGATAAGGAAGAATTTCACCCTACATAGAGAATGTTTTGTTGATTAAGGTTGGTTGTCATTGATGTCAACCCTTGAAGAAAGCCCCGTAGCACAGAGGTTTGGGTAATGAACCCAATTTTGTTTGATGTAAAGATGACTCATTATTGTCTTGTCATGTTTGATAATAAGTAAAGATGGATGAACTCCAAAGTGGTCCCCTTATGGTGAAAGCCCTCACGGAAAGACGCTTTGCAGAGTGAGAGAAACCATGCTTAATTATGGAATAATGAGATAAAGGACAGTGAATTTGTTAGTGAAACTATCATATATGCATGGTTCTTGTCCCACCATTTTCGGTGGTATGTGGAATGTCACATAACTCCTCATGGTTAGAGAGTTATGGCCATGTGAAGTTGGAGAACCCAGGTTTGAGTAATGGACCCAAAATTGTTTGGTGGATAACGGTATGAGTTTTTATATATTTCCAGGTAATATTATTCTATATGGATATCACATGTCATTCCATTTATGGTGGTATGTTGAATGTCACATAACTCCTCACGGTTTGAGAGTTATGGCCTTACGAAGTTGGACGACCCTCATATGTTGGCTTGAAGCTTCACATAGAACCAATCATCACATAGAACTTGATAATGCTTCCTGAGACTTCTTCAATTTCTGCAATTCTTCAATTCTTAGAGTACTCTGATCCTGTATATAATATTACTCAATGTATTCTCTGAAACTCTTCCAAATTTCACTCCTTGAATCTTCCCCAAAAAGAAGTTATAGAAAGAATGGTAGACTTTGTTCAATTCTTGTCTATTCAAGAGACCGAACTTGTACAGAATACCTCGTGCTCAATATTTAACATCCAATTCTGAAACTCATGCATAATAAACTATAGATTGTACTCTTTCCAATGAAATTTGTCCCACATCATTTGGATTCTTGATGAAGAAGTTATGACTGTTTTACCCGGAACACCTGTTTATTGACTAGCTTCAGGATTGGTCACAAACCCTATCTTCTACAGACTGTATCTCCATAATTATAGTGAATCAAGAGCTAAACTTTTTACTAGAGGTACCTTGATATGTATTCTCAATACCATAGTTATTTCACCATCTGAATCGTTATAGAAAAAAAGTTATAGCAAAAATGGTAAGATGACCTGAAAATAACATACCTTAGAACACAATACTAAAAGACTTTATCCTCCCTTGAAATCCGGCCTTCTTTACTTCTTATTTCCTCTGAAATTCAACTTGTATCAAAATGAATGTATAAT
>ML810111.1:105229-116243 GCA_009831015.1 Picea engelmannii
CCACCTGGGATTCCTTTAGGGATGTTATTAAGGAACAATACTACCAAATTGACCACACTACGGCAAGAAAGAGACCAAGTAGTGCCAGATTTCACGAATATCTTTCATACCTTGCGCACCAAGCTGGGTATCAAAGATTCGAAGCGACATCTGCTACTCAAGTATCGTGGTGCTCTGCATAGATACATCTAGACAGAAATGGAATTTTTGGACATCTCATCCTTGGGTGTGACCTACCGATATGCCGTCAAAATCAAGCAGAAGCTCAAACAAAAGACGCGGCAATTTGGGCCTAGGAACACCTCACAACAAAATCCAGGAAAGGGCAGCCCCAACCCACAGAACAAAGGACAGAGAAAATATGGACAGTATCAGGAAAACCAGTCCAAGCCGCAAGCAAAGAAGGACACCGGAAAGATAAAGAAAGATACTGGGAAGTACTGTGACTTCCATAAGATCCCTTGGCATAACACTGTTGACTGTCGCTCAAAGCAGTCCCTGGTGGCCAAAGTGAAAGCCTTTGATTCAGATTTGGATTCAGACTATGAGCTAGAACCGGAAAGGGGAAGATGAATCATTGACATGGAACCCAGTGCCACTGTTGCTACCACCAAGATCCAACCTGGTGAACCAGATGAGACAGAAGAAGGAGAACGCCTCTTCCAGTCACAAATGTGGGTAAAAGGCACCTCGTTGCACTTCATCGTGGATAGTGGTAGCTAGAAGAACCTCATCTCAGCAGAGGTCATCAAGCGGATGTCCCTACAAACAACACCACACCCACAACCCTACATCATTGGATGGCTCTACCAAGGAAGCGATCTTCGCATCAGCCATTAGTGTCAATTGTCGTAAGACATCAAGCCCTTCAAAGACGAGGTATTGTGTGGTGTTGCTCCTCTCGAAGTTTTTGATTTTATTTTGGGCAAACCTTATTTATGGAAAAGTCATGTTGTATAAGAGTCTAGGCCTCGTAGTGTTATTATTACTTTGAACAGGAAATTGTACAGGATACCCAAGTCCCACCTAGTGTTATTTCCTTGATCTCTACTAAGAAATGTAGGAAGGTCATCTCTTAGACAGGGAAGTTTGTCTTTTTCGTGATTTTCTCTCAGAATAAGCGAAAGATCACAGCCACATCTAGAGTCTCTGCGGTCGACCTCTCAACACAGTAGAATCAAGTAGATAAGGTCATGGAAGAATACTCAGATATCTTCTCCTCACCTACCAAGGTACCTCTGCACTACTAGGTCAAGCACCCCATCGATCTGACCCCCGGTGCATCGCTGCCCAATGGGCCAGTCTATTGTTGCTCTTTGTTAGAGAATGAGGAGATCAAGCGACAAATCTAAGAACTGCTCCACAAGGGGCATATCCATCCCAGCTCATCACCTTGCGGGAGCCCAATCATGCTGGTATAGAAGAAAGATGGAACCTGACGCCTCTGCATTGATTACCAGTCTCTGAGTAAAATCACAGTCAGAAATCGGTACCTGATTCCTCAAATCGACGACCTCCTTGATCAATTCACTGGGGCCAAATACTTCAGTAAGATCGATCTGAAGTCTGACTACCACCAGGTCCCGATAGAACAGACAAATGTGTGGAAAACCGCCTTCAAGTGAAAGGAATTCCTTTTTGAATGGTTGGTCATGCCCTTTGGTTTGACAAATGCTCCAGAAACTTTCATGAGGATGATGGACAATATCCTACGACCATTCACCAATACTTTTGTAGTGGTGCATCCAGATGACATTCTCATTTACAGCAAAACTTGGGCTAAACACCTGCAGCATAATCAGCAGGTTCTGCCCACCCTGTGGCAGCACAAGCTATATGCCAACTTGGAAAAATGTTCCTTCGACATGGACAGGGTCCATTACCTTGGCTACATAATTTATCAGCATGGAGTACATGTGGATCCAGCCAAGATCCAAGTCATCTGTGATTGGCCAGCCCCAACCACACATCACTGAGCTTTGGAGCTTCTTGGGCCTTGTCAATTTCTACCGCAGGTTTGTGTTGGGATTCTCCCATATTGTATGGGCCCTTAGCCAAATAACCAGGGGTGGTGGTAAGGAGAAATTAGCGTGGGTCTGGTCCCAACAACAAGCGTTCGATGATTTGAAGTAGCGTGTGTGCTCAGGCCCAGTACTTTCACTACCATACCTACAGTAGCCCTTTGAGATCGAGACAAATGCTTTAGACTATGCGATGGGCGTCATTCTCACTCAGCACAACCACCCCGTGGCCTATCATAGTGAGGCACTATCAGATGTTTTCTGTAAGTACCCTACTTATGAAAAAGAAATGTACTCCATTGTGTAAGCCCATCGCCAGTTCATGCAGACACAAGGAAAATTGCAGAATGATCGCCATTAAAAGTGGTCCACATACTTGAAGCAATTCCACTTCAACGTCTAGTATAAAACAGGAAGCACCAATCGCACCCATGAGACCTTTGGATGGCCCCAATTCTATGAGGCAGAACTGGACTTCGCCACCACCTACCAAATATTGGGGGCAAACACAGTTGTTGATAATTTCCATCTTCAGGATGGGTTGTTGTGTCGTCTAGGCCATATCTGTGTTCCATCAAGCGAGTGAGCGAAGATGATCTGGGAATCCCACTACAATCGGGTGGCAGGACAGTTTGGTGTCGAAAAGACAGTGGCGATGCTACAGAAACATTTCTACTGGATGAAACTTTGACATGAGGTCAGCAAGTATATCAGGTTCTGCACTACCTTCACTGTTGCCAAACCGACCATTAAGAAACAGGGCCTATACACCCCTCTTCCTACTTCTGACAGGCCATGCGAATCCATCTCAATGGACTACATGTCGGGCCTCCCATCCACCAAGCGGGGAAATGACTATGTTTTTGTGGTTGTTGATCGCTTTTCTAAGATGGTGATTCTGGTTACCTGCAAGAAGAACATCACAGCAGGGGCCACTGCCAAGATCTTCTTTGAACGAGTCTGGGTACATTTTGGAATCCCACAAACCATTGTCTTAGATCGGTATAGTCGATTTCTCAGCACATTGGTCGAACCACGGCCTTTCACCCCCAGACAGATGGCCAAATTGAGGTCGTCAATCGAATGATTGTTCATATCCTTTCCATGTATAATTCAAAGCACCCTCGCACATGGGATGACAGCCTTCCCTATGTCCAACATAGCTACAACTAAACCCTGGATAGCTCAACCGGCCACAACCCCTTTCAGGTGGGGTCGGGATTCCAACCATTGTGTCCCATAGATGTCTCACTTCCCCTTGCGGTCACCTCAACCGACTCATATCCTACTCCAACTGAAGCTACATCTTCCAATAGGTTTGATATATCCTACAGAAGTCCAATGACAAGTACAAGCAGTGACGTGATCAACATCGGGTGCCACATAAGTTCCAGCGGGGCGACAAAGTTTGGTTGCACTTGCTGAAAGAACGCCTTACAGGACCCCATCGGAAGCTTCTCCCACTCTGTTATGGGTCATACACCATCACCAAGGTCGTGGGGGGTAATTCTTTTGAGCTCAACATTCCTCCTTTCCTTGGCCTGCACCTAGTGTTAAACGTGGATCTCCTTCACCCTTATTTCCCACCATTATTGGACACCTTAGATGTAACAGAGCAGCTGAAACCAATAGAGATCCATCTTGACTACATACAACAGGCATCCAATAATCAAATTGTGTACACACAGATCAAGGGCACTCGACATCAAATGATCCAGCTTTATCGAGTCGTCAAATCAGGGCAGCTCCTGCACCAAGGCAAGTGGCTCACCCGGTGCCAAATTCAGCAGAAATTTCCTCATCTGATGGGGGAAATCAACGCAATGGAGAGAATTTATTCCTAAGGAGGGAGGATTGATCTAGGTGGATATTGGTGGCCACCCACCTCTTCCAACTGGCTCAAAATAGTTTTCTAACCATTTTGGCAATTTACTATTTTTAGCATTTTTAACTTTTGGGGCCATTTTAAGGGCCTAAATGAACATTTTTTGGGATCAAGCTTCTCAATTATAGTCAAGGACATCATTGAACCCCGAAAATGAATCTCCTCGATGATATCTTTCCAATGGGCTATCATACACCTAAAATGGAGATTGTATGCAAAACTTACAGCCCCGGGAAGTTGATGTACTAACTTACCCAAACGGGGCCAACGTGACTTTTGGCGCTTCATCTCCTAGGGTTAGGTTTTTAGATGTATAGGATTTTTTTCATTCCTATTTATTGTAAAAAGGCCTTCAAAGCCTCATTGTAATCATCTTCTTGTGAATAAGCATAGTCGTCACATCTCTTCTCAGAGATAAGCCGCCACCATTCCAGCAAGCTTGTTTCCGCTGCATTTTAGAGTTTCAGCTTATTTCCTTATTGCATAGAAAACCAGTTTTACTGTATCTATGTTATTTTGCATTAAGCACTTGTTAATAATCTGTATTCATTTCATTATGCTCATAAAATCCGTATCAGTGATATCAGAGCGGTCTACTCCTTGTCATTTTAATGTATGTCCCTAACGAGGTTGGAGTACAAAGAGATCGGTCTCAAGCTTGTTTCTCTTGAGGACAAAAGCTCTCGCACACCCAAGTGACCTCTCATGGCAGGAGAAAAGAAAGATGGCGGGATAGGAGATCCTTTCAAACTGATGATTGAGGAATACCTCATGCAACAAAGGAACGAGATGATGGATAGTTTCCCGCAAATCCTTCGACAACTCCCAAAAGGCGATGCATCTTCTTCGAGTGGAGGTGTCACCCCCTTCAAGGTACAAATAAACTTTGATGTTGCTATATTTCAAGGTCAAATAGATGCAGATGTTGTAGACAAGTGGTTGAATCTACTAGAAGGGCATTTTTCTCTCCATAACTTTTTGAATAGAGAAAAGATTACTTTTGCGCTCCTCAAAGTTGTTCCCCATGTCAAATATTGGTGGGAAACTTTCTATGAGCAAAAGAAAATAGAGGAACCCTCATTATTTATAGTCACAGCCACCTGGGATTCCTTCAGGGATGCTATTAAGGAACAATACTACCCTGTCTAAATTTATGACGACTTGTATACCAAATGGACCACGCTGCGGCAAGAAAGAGACCAAGCAGTGCCAGATTTAACAAATATATTTCATACCTTGCGCACCAAGTTGGGTATCAAAGATTCAGAGTGACATTTGGTGCTCAAGTATCATGGCACTTTGCATATATACATCTAGACCAAAATGGAATTTTTGGACATCTAATCCTTGGGCGCGGCCTACCGATATGCCGTCAAAATTGAGCAGAAGATCAAACAAAAGACGCGGCAATTTGGGCCTGGGAACCCCTCACAACAAAATCTAGGAAAGGGCAACCCCAACCCATAGAACAAAGGATAGAGAAAATATGGAAAATATCAGGACAATTAATCCAAGCCGCAAGCAAAGAAGGACATCGGAAAGACAAAGAAAGATACCAGGAAGTGGTGCGACTTCCATAAGAGCCCTTAGCATAACACTGTCGACTACCACTCAAAGCAGTCATTGGTGGCCAAAGTGAAAGCCTCTGAATCATATCCGAGTTCATAATCTGAGCCAGAACCAGAAAGGGGAATATGGATCATTGACGCGAAACCCAGTGCCACCGTTGCTACCACCAAGCTCCAGCCTGGTGAACCAGATGAGCCAGAAGAAGGAGAATGCCTCTTCCATTCACAGATGTGGGTAAATGGCACCCTGTTGCACTTCATCGTGGATAGCGGTAGCCATAAGAAGCTCATCTCAGTAGAGGTCATCAAGTGGTTGGCCCTGCCAACAACATTGCACCCATAACTCTACACCACTGGATGGCTCCGCCAAGGAAATGATCTCTGCGTCAACCAACAGTGACGATTGCCATACGGCATCAAGCCCTTCAAGGACGAGGTATTGTGTGATGTTGCTCCTCTCAAAGTTTGTGATGTTATTTTTGGCCAACCTTATTTATGGAAATGTCATGTTGTATATGAGACTAGGCCTCGTAGTGTTATTATTACTTTGAACAGGAAATTGTACAGGATACGCGAGGTAGTCCCACCTAGTGTTATTTCCTTGTTCTCTGCTAAGCAATGCAGAAAGGTCATCTCTCAGATGTGGAAGTTTGTCTTCTTCGTGATTCTCTCTCAGAATAAGCGAAAGATCATAGCCACATCCAGGGTCTCTGCGGTGACCTCTCCACACAGCAGAAGCAAGTAGATAAGGTCATGGAAAAATACTTAGATATCGTCTCCTCACCTATCGGGGTACCTCTGTACTGCCAAGTCAATCACCCCATCGATCTGACCCCCGGTGCACCACTGCCCAATGGGCCAGTCTATCGCCACTCTCTATTAGAGAATGAGGAGATCAAGCGACAGATCCAAGAATTTCCCCACAAGGGGCACATCCGTCCCAACTCATCACCTTGCGGGAGCCCAATCGTGTTGGTACAGAAGAAAGATGCAACCTGACGACTTTGCATTGACTACCGAGATCTGAATAAATTCATAGTCAGAAACCGATACTCGATTCCTTGAATAGACTACCTCCTTGATCAACTCACGGGGCCCAAATACTTCAGTAAGATCGATCTGAAGTCTAGCTACCACCAGGTCCCAATAGAAAAGATAAATGTATGGAAAACCACCTTCAAGTCAAAGGAAGGCCTTTTTGAATGGTTGGTCATGCCCTTTGGTTTGACAAATTCTCCAGCCACTTTCATGAGGATGATGGATGATATCCTACAACCATTCACTAATACTTTTGTAGTGGTGTATCTGGATGACATTCTTATTTACAGTAAGACTTGGGCCGAACACCTACATCATATTCAGCAGGTTCTGCACACCCTGCGGTAGCACAAGCTATATGCCAACTTGGAAAAATGCTCCTTTGGCATGGACAGGGTCCATTACCTTGGCTACATAATTGATCAGCATGGCGTACATGTGGATCTAGCCAAGATCCAAGTCATCCGTGATTGGCCAGCCCCAACCACTCACTGAGCGTCGGAGCTTCTTGGGCCTTGCCAATTTATACCACAGGTTTGTGTTTGGATTCTTCCATATTCCATGGGCCCTTAGCCAAATAACCAGGCATGGTGGTAAGGAAAAATTTGCATGGGGCTGATCCAAACAGCAAGCGTTCGACGATTTGAAGCAGCGATTGTGCTCAATCCCGGTACTTACACTACCAGACCTACAACATCCTTTTGATATCGAGACAGATGCTTCAAACTATGTGGGGGGTGTCGTTCTCACTCAGCACGGCCACCTAGTGGTCTACCATAGTGAGACATTATCAGACGTAGTCCGTAAGTACCCTACTTACGACAAAGAAATGTACTCCATTGTGAAAGCCTGCCGCCAATGGAGACATTACATTCTTGGGAAGGAGACAATCATCCACACTGATCATAAGCCACTGCAGTTCATGCAGACATAAGAAAAATTGCAGAATGATCGCCATCAAAAGTGGTCCACATAATTGCAGCAATTCCACCTCAACATCAAGTATAAAACAGGAATCACCAATCACGTTGTTGATTGCCTCAGCAGACCGCCAGTCGTGGCACTCACCACGGTGCTAGACTCCTGTGGCCATGAGACCTATAGATGGTCGCAATTATATGAGACAAACCCGGACTTTGCTACCACCTACCAAATGTTGGGGGTAAACGCAGTTGTTAATCATTTCCATCTTCAGGATGGGTTGTTGTGTCGTCTAGGCCATATCTGTGTTCCATCAAGCGGGAGAGCGAAGCTTATATCGGAAGCCCACTACAGTTGGGTGGCAGGACACTTCGGCGTCAAAAAGATAGTGGCGATGCTACAAAAACATTTCTATTGGTTGAAACTTCTACAGGAGGTCAGCAAGTATATCAGGTCCTGCACTCCCTATGCTTTTGCCAAACCGACCACTAAGAAACAGGGCATGTAGAACCCTCTTCCTACTCCTGACAGGCCATGGGAATCCATCTCAATGTGCTACATGTTGGGCCTCCCGTCCACCAAGTGGGGAAACGACTGTGTTTTTGTGTTTGTTGATTGCTTTTCTAAGATGTCGATCATGGTTGCCTGCAAGAAGAACATCACAGCAGAGGCCACTTCCAAGCTCTTCTTTGAACAAGTCTGGGTACATTTTGGAATCCCATAAACCATTGTCTCAGATCAGGACAGTCGATTTCTCAGCAAATTTTGGTCGACCTTCTAGTCACTGCTAGACACCAAGCTCACCAAACCCACAGCCTTCCACCCCCAGACAGATGGCCAAACCGAGGTCGTCAATCGAATGATTGTGCATATCCTTCGCATGTATAATTCAAAGCACCGTTGCACATGGGATGAGAGACTTCCCTGTGTCCAACATAGCTACAACTGAGCCCTGCATAGCTCAACTGGACACTGCCCCTTTCAGGAGGGGTTGGGATTCCAACCATTGGGTCCCATAGATGTTGCACTTCCCCTTGCGATCACCTTGACTGACTCATCTCCTGCTCCAACTGAAGCTAACAAATCCAGTTGGTTCATTGAGCGGATCCAGCACATCTGCCAACAGGTTCAGGATATCTTACAGAAGTCTAATGACAAGTACAAGCAGCATCATGATCAACATCAGGTGCCACATAAGTTTCAAGTGGGCGACAAAGTTTGGTTGCACTTGCAGAAAGAACGCCTTACAGGACCCCATCGGAAGCTTTGACCACTCTGTTATGGGTTGTACACCATCACCAAGGTTGTGGGGGATAATGCTTTTGAGCTCAACATTCCTCCTTTCCTTGGCCTGCACCCAGTGTTCAACATGGATCTCCTTCGCCCTTATTTCCCACCATCATTGGACACCTCAGACATAGAAGAGTAGTTGACACCAAAAGAGCTCAAACCCAATTGCATACAATAGACATCCAGCAATCAGATTGTGGACACACAGATCAAGGGCACTTGACAACAAAGGATCCATCTTTATCGAGTTGTCAAAGCAGGGCAGCTCCTGCACCAAGGCAAGTGGCTCACCTGGGGCCAAATTCAGCAGAAATGTCCTCATCTGATGGGGGAACTCAATGCAATGGAGACCATTGCTTCCTAAGGAAGGAGGATTGATCCAGGTGGATATTAGTGGCTACCCACCTCTTCCAACTGGCTCAAAACAGTTTTCTGACAGTTTTGGCAATTTACTATTTTTATCAATTTTAACTTCCAAGGCCATTTTGAGGGCCTAAATGAAGGTTTTTCAGGATAAAGCTTTCGAATGATATCCTAAGGCATGATTAATCCACCACAATGAATCTCCTCGACGATACCTTTCCAACGGGCTATCATATGCCTAAAACAGAGATCGTATGCAAAAGTTACAACCCCGGGAAGTTAATGTACTAACTTACCCAAACGGGGCCCACGTGACTTTTGGTGCTTCATCTCCTAGGGTTAGGTTTTTGGATGTCTAGGGTGTTTAGCATTCTTTTTTATTGTAAAAAGGCCTTCAAATCCTCATTGTAAACATCTTCTTGCGAATGAGAACAGCCGTCACATCTCTTCTCAAAGATACGCCGCCACCATTTCAACAAACTTGTTTCCGCTGCAGTTTACAGTTTCAACTTATTTCCTTATTGAATAGAAAACCAATTTTATTGTATCTCTATTATTTGTGTTAAGCACCTGTTAATAATCTGTAGTCATTTTTTTCTTCTTATAAAATCCAAATCACATGGACAGGGTCCATTACCTGGGCTACATCATTGATCAACATGGTGTACATGTGGATCCATCCAAGATTCAAGTCATCTGTGATTGGCCAGCCCCAACCACACTCACTAAGCTTCGGAGTTTCTTGGTCCTTGCTAATTTCTACCACAGGTTTGTTTTGGGATTCTCCCATATTACATGGGCCCTCAGCCAAGTAACCAAGGGTGGTGGTAAAGAGAAATTTGTGTGGGGTTGGTCCCAACAACAAGCGTTCGATGATTTGAAGCAATGTTTGTTCTAAGCCCTAGTACTTTCACTATCGGACCTACAGCAGCCCTTTGAGATCGAGAGAGATGCTTCAGACTATGTTCTCAGTGTCATTCTCACTCGGCACGGCCACCCCGTGGCCTATCATGGTGAGACACTATCAAATGTTGTTCGTAAGTACCCTACTTATGAAAAAGAAATGTACTCCATTGTGCAAGCCTGTCGCCAATGGAGACATTACATTCTAGAAAAGGAGACAGACATCCACATTGATCATAAGCCACTATAGTTCATGCAAACACAAGGCAAATTGGAGAATGACCACCATAGGAATTGGTCCACATACTTGCAGCAATTCCACGTCAACATCAAGTAGAAAACAAGAAGCACCAACCGTGTCATTGATTACCTCAGCAAATCGCCCGTCACGACACTCACTATGGTGCTAGACTCTTGCGGCCATGAGACCTATGGATGGCCCCAACTCTATGAGACAGACCCGGACTTTGCCACTACCTACCAAATGTTGGGCGCAAATGCAGTTGTCGCTAATTTCCATCTTCAGGATGGGTTGTTGTGTCATTTGGGCTATATCTGCATTCCATCAAGAGAGAGAGCGAACCTGATCTGGGATGCCCACTACAGTCGAGTGGCAGGACACTTCGGCATCGAAAAGACAGTGGAAATGCTACAGAAACATTTCTGCTGGTCGAAACTTTGACAGGAGGTCTGCAAGTATATTAGGTTCTGCACTGCTTGCGTTATTTCCAAACCGAGCACTAAGAAACAGGGCATGTACACCACTCTACCTACTCTTGATAGGCAAGGGGAATTCATCTCCATGGACTACATGTCAGGCCTCTCATACACCAAGAGGGGAAATGACTGTGTTTTGTGGTTGTTGATCGCTTTTCTAAGATGGTGACTCCAGTCGCCTACAAGAAGAGCATCACAACAGAGGCCACTGCCAAGCTCTTCTTTGAACAAGTCTGGGTACATTTTGGAATCCCACAAACCATTATCTCAAATCGGGACAGTCAATTTCTCAGCACATTTTGGTTGAG
>ML810111.1:116343-129217 GCA_009831015.1 Picea engelmannii
CCACAATGAATCTCCTCGACGATACCTTTCCAACGGGCTATCATATGCCTAAAACAGAGATCGTATGCAAAAGTTACAACCCCGGGAAGTTAATGTACTAACTTACCCAAACGGGGCCCACGTGACTTTTGGTGCTTCATCTCCTAGGGTTAGGTTTTTGGATGTCTAGGGTGTTTAGCATTCTTTTTTATTGTAAAAAGGCCTTCAAATCCTCATTGTAAACATCTTCTTGCGAATGAGAACAGCCGTCACATCTCTTCTCAAAGATACGCCGCCACCATTTCAACAAACTTGTTTCCGCTGCAGTTTACAGTTTCAACTTATTTCCTTATTGAATAGAAAACCAATTTTATTGTATCTCTATTATTTGTGTTAAGCACCTGTTAATAATCTGTAGTCATTTTTTTCTTCTTATAAAATCCAAATCACATGGACAGGGTCCATTACCTGGGCTACATCATTGATCAACATGGTGTACATGTGGATCCATCCAAGATTCAAGTCATCTGTGATTGGCCAGCCCCAACCACACTCACTAAGCTTCGGAGTTTCTTGGTCCTTGCTAATTTCTACCACAGGTTTGTTTTGGGATTCTCCCATATTACATGGGCCCTCAGCCAAGTAACCAAGGGTGGTGGTAAAGAGAAATTTGTGTGGGGTTGGTCCCAACAACAAGCGTTCGATGATTTGAAGCAATGTTTGTTCTAAGCCCTAGTACTTTCACTATCGGACCTACAGCAGCCCTTTGAGATCGAGAGAGATGCTTCAGACTATGTTCTCAGTGTCATTCTCACTCGGCACGGCCACCCCGTGGCCTATCATGGTGAGACACTATCAAATGTTGTTCGTAAGTACCCTACTTATGAAAAAGAAATGTACTCCATTGTGCAAGCCTGTCGCCAATGGAGACATTACATTCTAGAAAAGGAGACAGACATCCACATTGATCATAAGCCACTATAGTTCATGCAAACACAAGGCAAATTGGAGAATGACCACCATAGGAATTGGTCCACATACTTGCAGCAATTCCACGTCAACATCAAGTAGAAAACAAGAAGCACCAACCGTGTCATTGATTACCTCAGCAAATCGCCCGTCACGACACTCACTATGGTGCTAGACTCTTGCGGCCATGAGACCTATGGATGGCCCCAACTCTATGAGACAGACCCGGACTTTGCCACTACCTACCAAATGTTGGGCGCAAATGCAGTTGTCGCTAATTTCCATCTTCAGGATGGGTTGTTGTGTCATTTGGGCTATATCTGCATTCCATCAAGAGAGAGAGCGAACCTGATCTGGGATGCCCACTACAGTCGAGTGGCAGGACACTTCGGCATCGAAAAGACAGTGGAAATGCTACAGAAACATTTCTGCTGGTCGAAACTTTGACAGGAGGTCTGCAAGTATATTAGGTTCTGCACTGCTTGCGTTATTTCCAAACCGAGCACTAAGAAACAGGGCATGTACACCACTCTACCTACTCTTGATAGGCAAGGGGAATTCATCTCCATGGACTACATGTCAGGCCTCTCATACACCAAGAGGGGAAATGACTGTGTTTTGTGGTTGTTGATCGCTTTTCTAAGATGGTGACTCCAGTCGCCTACAAGAAGAGCATCACAACAGAGGCCACTGCCAAGCTCTTCTTTGAACAAGTCTGGGTACATTTTGGAATCCCACAAACCATTATCTCAAATCGGGACAGTCAATTTCTCAGCACATTTTGGTTGAGCCTCTGGTCACTGCTGGACACCAAGCTCAACATATCCACGGCCTTCCACCCCCAAACAGATGGCCAAACCGAGGTTCTAAATCAAATGATTGTGCATATCCTGCACATGTATAATTCTAAGCACCCTTGCACATGGGATGAGATTCTTCCCTATGGCCAGCATAGCTACAACTGAGCCTTGCATAGCTCAACTGGCCACAACCCCTTTCAGGTGGGGTTGGGATTCCAACCATTAGGTCCTTGTTGATGATAACAATGGCAACGAGGATATCACCCACAAAGTATTACTAAAGCCTATTATTTATAAGCTAAATGATATATATAATACTAGTAGGTGGGACCCCCTTGTAGATTGGAGGATCATATGAGGTTCTTATTTGATATTTATGTTATTGTTCAACATTGCTTACAGGGTTCTACATGATTGATGATGAAATCTTGGTTTTATTTACGACAGATGGCAGATGGATAATGCATGTTATGTGTTGGTTTCGTTACTCTACGATCTAAATTTTATGTATGAATGGCTTATATTCACAGTAATGGCATTGTTATTGTAGCCATGATTCATCACATGTTGTACCTGCATAAGACACATGTTAGTTATAACAAGAAACAAGAGCAATATGGAATAAAATCCAAGAACAAGAAACTAAACTATGTTATGCTATGCTATACTATATGCATTTGAAATTAAAGAAATGATGTTAGTCCTAACTAGCAATGTTAGTGGCTTTATTGAGTTATATGAAGGCGCACTTGATATACGTTATGGTATGATTTGGCAATGGTTAATATGATATCGTGTGGCGCATTTGGCAAGCAATGTATGTTAGTTTCGATGTATGGATTAATGGAATGGATTAATTGTTGGTTGGATGGCATGTACTACATAATTGAATGAGGAGAGGATGGAAGCAACGTGCATTTACAACACATCACTCCATACCTCTCCCATTGCTCGTAACCCTAGCTTGGTTATTGTTCAATTGATTTTCGTTGTGGTTAAGCTCTGATATTAAGGCGAGGAAGGACCTACTCGACCAAGCTCGCATTTTTAAGGCCATTTGGTTACAGGTATGTTTTTTTCTCCATCCATGAACTCGCTCTGTTATGAAATAAATATTGGCTCGATGATGTATTGGTTTGTGTTTTTCTCAAGGCTTGAAACTGTGTAAACTCATGGTGTTTTTATGGAATGGTAGTTTGTGTTATTCGTTGCAAATGGGAAATTTGATGGTTTAAGTCACAATTTCATTAACTGTTCTGTGTGGTGGAAGTCGTGAAGCCTCTTTGTTGTCTCTATGGGTTTTTTTCGGAGGGTTTCATCCCATCTGGACTTGTTGGTAGTCTCCTCACAGTCTTTGTAACCATACCCGGTCGTATTTGTTGTTATGGGTTGTTATGTAATTTTTGAACCACCTTTGGGTCCTCCCCTTGGTCATGGGCTTGTTTTATGTTATTGGTATATGCACAGTTGGTTATGGTGACTATTATGCCAAGAGGCTTGCTTTAGGGTTGGTTGTTATTACCTAAGCTCTACATTTATATCATCATTATTCAGTTTTTTGGGGAAAACCACGAGGGTTGTGCCCTGAATGTTCTCGGTGTTGTTATTGGCCAGTAAGGAACCTCTTCTCCTATGTTCATAGTCTCTCATGCCTGAGGTCGGACTGTCACCCTATCATTCGATTTAAGGGTTGTAATGTCTGTATGTCCACCGTGTTGTCTCAAAGGATTCTCGCCTACTGTTGGTATGGTCGACTCCAATCTCCCTGTGTTGGTTCCATCGAGTGAACCCTTGATTATTCAAAGCCCGATTTTGATAAATTGAGCCAGTTATATCATGTCATGTATCTTGTTGACTGTTATGAGTTGGTGGAATAGCGTCGACAATGGTTGATTATTGACTCGCCTCTGTTGTTAGAGTTGATTACACAGTTATAATCGAAAATGATTATTGGTATATAGTCATTGCATTCTTTTATTGTGGCAGTTGGATTGATAACTCAACATTGTTTTATGGTTTGAATGGGAGTATGCTTCTTTGCATTATGTGTTGGTCTGTATGTTTCCTACAACATGTTATAAATTGAAATCGTGGTTGTTGTTACTGTGTGTTTTAATTGTCTGAACGGGATTATTGCGATTTGAAGTGTTGATGATTGTGTCTTGGTTGTCCATTATGTATGATTTATGGATATCGTGCATTGTATTGTCTTATTACACCATCAGAGATGGGAACGAGGTTTTTAGTGGTATGGTTTCATTATGATTTAATTGTTAAAATTGGTTGAAGGAATGGAATCGGGCATGTTTTCAAAGAGCTTGTGTCTGTGTTTGATTTGAGGAATTAATTTATGGACAAGTGGTTAAGGTTTTGATGTTGAACAGAGTTGAAACAAATGACTATGTGTTCATTGGGATTTTGTTTTGAATATTAAATGGAAGAAATGAGAGGAACAAAATTCTTTATACAGGATGTTGAAGGTCATATTGATTTTGAATATAATGACACTGTGCTAATTAAAAGTGTTAAAGATTTAAATGTGGACAATGAACAAGTGTTAACACACAGTAATTGTTAAATTGATCACAGAAATTGTTTAGTTGATGTTGGATCGTTTGCATTAAATACAGAATTTTTTTATGGATTACTTAATTGTTTTTTCAAACAGTATCCGCTCTTTTCCCCTACCATTATTTCACTTTTCGCTAATTACAATTCCCCTCACCTTCCCATATTCATTATCCACTCCATGTTCCTAAAATTTAATTACAGTTAAAGGAAACTCTGTATTATGACAGTTTAAGATCGCAAGGATGGATTACACTGATATATTATTTGGTTTACATTACAGTTGATTGTTTGTCATCTGTGAGCAGTAATCATGATTTTTTCCCCCTTATTTTAACATTTTTCGCTCAATACAACCCCTCGCATATTCTAGAACCTTTGTCCACCCCCTGCTCATTGACAACTATTAAACAATGTGTATGGATTGGATTGCATGAGTCTGATATGTTGTTGAGCCAAATTTTATTTCATATTTTAAAAAGAGTTGCCATGTATGGTTGTTAAAGAAACTATTTTCTAATCAATTATACATACAGGAATGAGATTTTTCAGCAGAGGTATCCATGGCAGAGGTAACCGAGGGAAAGGTAATTGGAACAGGGGCCCTAGAAGGCCAAGATTCTCTATACACTTTGATGTAGACTCGCAAGAGTTAGGCCAGCTATTTCAAGCTGGGTTTTTTAACTGGATTGGGCAAAGAGTGGTCCAACCTAAGCCCGAAAGGCCTCCCTTGCAAGCCCCATAGGTCCTTGGTATTCTCGTGCCTCCTCATGTCTCACTACGGCTTGAAGTTCCCGAGAATGACAGATGACAAGAGATTGTCCACCCGGAAGTCTCCCAACATCGTGTCTGGCCTAACTTATCTTTACCTACTCCCCTGCCTATCAATCAAATTGTCCAAGTTGCCCCTGTCCACTCACCAGTTCAGTCTTCCCATGTAAGCAAAAGGTTGAAAACCGAGGCCCACCATTCCCCTGACAAAGAAAAATCCATTGTTGCCCCTTCCTCACCCTCCAATGACTCTGACAAATCGGTGTCGTCCCGCATGCATTTGACGGATGATTGCTCTCATGTGATCAGCGAGATTAGGCCTAAAGGCTCCACACAGCCTAAGGCAAATTTAGAGAGATCAAAAGGTGACAGCAGCAACAAGGGAAAGATTGCCTCCCATAGTGGAAAATATGGATTTTAAGTTTTTATTTATTTATTAATTGATGAGAACAATTGACTTCTGAAATTTTGGAGAGCACATTATTTTTGGATAAATGAGTAATATATTTTGGAAACAATTTCAAATATCATTGAGATAAATTGTCAAATATGAATGTGATGATGGGATTCACAAGGAGGGATGTTTTGTTTAATTAACTATTTGTGTTATGATGGTTAAAAGCTAAAGGGAGTCACAAGGGGTCCCACCTACTAGTTATTATTTATTAAAAACCCTTATTATGATTTATTACTTTTCCCCCTTAACTAAAAAGCTGGTTGAATTTTTAGTTAACTTAACTAATGAAGTATTTCAACTACTTCAACCAATTCTAATTTTCTTAAAGGCAAAAGGAAAGGGAGGAACAAGAGGAGAATAGAAGGAGAAGCATACTAAGGTTTGCTCTTTGAGTTTTTGTTGAGATAATCCAGTTTTCATTCATTCCTTAATTCATTAGAAACCTAATTCTTTTTAATGATAGCAGGGTCCTATTGTAGACAACAAGATTCAGGGTTGACTTACATCATTCAGACACTTGTTTTTCAAAGGTGTTGATCTATCTTTGATAGTCTGTGTAGACTTGTTTGTTTCTGAATTGGATTTCATGACTGACAAAGGCTATTGTGCAGAGTCGAGTGGGCAACAATCTATGGCAAGTTGATCCATCTTTTTAAGTTCAGTTTTTTAATTTCTGTCAGAAGTCCTTTTGTATGTTTCATCGGGGACGTCTAAGTTTGACTTTGGTCCAAAACTTCCTCATGAATTTTTTTAAAGAGAATGATTGTTTGATGAATTAGAATGAAATAAAGGATTCCTTTATGTCTCATATGTTTGATTATTGACTTGGTGTCTTTACTTCAGTCTCTATATTTATGTCAATATCTGATATGTTCAAAGAATTACATAAATAATGATTTTTCTAGCAAGCATTTATTTATAATAAAAAAACAGCCTAAGCACTTGTAAACAATACTTGTGAGTTAGGATATCATTTTTTGTGGCTATAAACATAGGGTGATATTCCCGCCTATCTTGCTTTAGCCAAGCAGGATCTGAAAATGTTTGAGTAAGATCATTTCATATATTTTCCTCAACATTTATTCGGCGACCATACTGGAGAGATATTCAATATCTCTCTAGTTAATTTTTATGCTTGATTAGCATTGAATACATCTATTTTTTCTTATATTGATTCTTTGATTGTTTTATTTCTTAATGATTGTTCCTGTTACAAGGCAGCCCAATATTGAGCACGATCTTCAAGATCAGACCAGCTCGAAAAAACATGTCTTCCCCAGGGAGAATCAGTTAAACAGACAGACATGTTCGCCCTCTTACAACTAGTACAAGATACGAATAATCATATGATAGTGTATGAGAGAAAGGGAATTGTCTCCCCTCTCACCCCTAGAGATTCATCCTCTTATGTAACTCCCTTTAGAAACCCAATTGAAAAATAATTTTTAGCCTAAAGCTATCATGCCTCGAAGTTGGTGTAAATTTTGCGAGGAGCACCATGAGGAATCCACATGTGAGGTAAGGAAGAGCGCCATAGATAAGATCTTTGGTAAAACACCAGAAACTACCATCGATGTCCTAGATTTTGCAGAGCCAGAATATGTCATGATCATCAACACTAGGAATAAATCCTATGCTCCCAAAGGCAAATATGATCCTCCCCACAAATATGATCCACTCCTTGTTCCTAAAATTTAATTACAGTTAAAGGAAACTCTGTATTATGACAATTTAAGATCGCAGGGATGGATTACAATGATATATTCTTTGGTTTACATTACATTTTATTGTTTGTCGTTTGTGAGCAGTAATCATGATTTTTTCCCCCTCATTTTAACATTTCTCGCTCGATACAACCCCTCGCATATCCCATAACCTTTGTCCACCCCCTGCTCATTGACAACTATTAAACAATTTGTGTGGATTGGATTGCATGAGTCTGATATGTCGTTGAGCCAAATTTTATTTCATATTTTAAAAAGAGTTGTCATGTATGGTTGTTAAAGAAACTATTTGCTAATCAATTATACATATAGGAATGAGATTTTTCGGTAGAGGTAACTGAGGGAGAGGTAATTGTAACATGGGCCCTAGAAGGCCAAGATTCTCTATACAATTTGATGCAGACTCACAAGAGTTAGGCCAGCTATTTCAAGCTGGGTTATTTAACTGGATTGGGCAAGGAGTGGTGCAACCTAGGCCCGAAAAGCCTCCCTTCCAAGCCCCACAGGTCCCTGGTATTTCCGTGCCTCCTCATGTCTCACTACAGCATGAAGTTTCTGAGAACATCAGATGGCAAGAAATTGTCCACCCGACAATCTCCAAACATCGTGGCTGGCCTAACTTATCTTTACCTGCTCACTCACCTATCGATCAAATTGTCCAAGTTTCCCCTATCCACTCACCAGTTCAATCTTCCCATGTGAGCAAAAGGTTGAAAACCGAGGCCCACCATGCCCTTGACAAAGGAAAATCCATCGCTGCCCCTTCCTCACCCTCCAATGACTCTGACAAATGTGTGTCCTTTCGCATGCATTTGAGGGATGATTGCTCTCATGTGATCAGCGAGATTAGGCCTAAAGGCTCCACACAGCCTAAGGCCAATTTAGAGATATCAAAAGGTGAAAACAGCAACAAGGGAAGATTGCCTCCCAGAGTGGAAAATATGGATTTTAAGTTTTATTTATTTATTAATTGATGAGAACAGCGGACTTCTGAAATTTTGGACAGCACACTATTTTTGGATAGAGGAATAATATATTTTGGAAATAATTTCAAATGTCATTGAGATAAATTGTCAAATATGAATGTGATGATGGGAGTCACAAGGAGGGATGTTTTGTTTAATTAACTAGTTGTGTTATGATTGTTAAAAGCTAAAGGGAGTCACAAGGGGTCCCACTTACTAGTTATTATTTATTCAAAAACCCTTATTATGATTTATTACTTTCCCCCCTTAACTAAAAAGTTGGTTGAGTTTTTAGTTAACTTAACTAATGAAGTAGTTCAACTGCTTCAACCAATTCTAATTTTCTTAAAGGCAAAAGGAAAGGAAGGAACAAGAGGAGAATAGAAGGAGAAGCATACTAAGGTTTGCTCTTTGAGTTTTTGTTGAGATAATTCAGTTTGCATTCATTCCTTAATTCATTAGAAGCCTAATTATTTTTTATGATAACAGGGTCATATTGTAGACAATGATATTTAGAGTTGAATTACATCATTCGGGCACTTGTTTTTCAAAGGTGTTGATCTATCTTTGATAGTATGTGTAGATTTGTCCGTTTGTGAATTAGATTTCATGACTGACAAAGGTTACTGTGCAGAGTCTAGTGGGAAGCAATCTGTGGAAAGTTGATCTAGCTTTTTAAGTTCAGTTTTTTATTTTCTGTCAGAAGTCCTTTTGTATGTTTCATCTGGGACGTCTAAGTTTGACTTTGGTCCAAAACTTCCTCGGGAAAATTTGTAAAGAGAACGATTCGTTGATGAATTAGAATGAAATAAAGGATTGCTTTATGTCTCATATGTTTGATTATTGACTTGGTGTCTTTACTTTTGTCTCTATATTTATTTCAACATCTGATATGTTCAGAAAATTACATAAATAATGATTTTTCCAATAAGCTTTTATTTATAAAAACAAAAACAACCTAAGCACTTGTAAACAATACTTGTGAGTTAGGATATCATTTTTTAGGGCTATAAACATAGGGTGATATTCCTGTCTATATTGCTTTAGCCAAGCAGGATCTGAAAATGTTTGAGTAAGATCATTTCATATGTTTTCCTCAATAGTCCCATAGATCTTGCACTGCCCCTTGTGGCCACCTCATCTGACTCATCTCCTGCTCCAATTGAAGCTGACAAAGCCACCCGGTTCATTGAGCAGATCCATCACATCCACCAATATGTTTAGGATATCCTACATAAGTCCAATGACAAGTACAAGCAGCGCCATGATCAACACCGAGTGTCACATAAGTTTCAGGTGGGCGATAAAGTTTGGTTTCATTTGCAGAAAGAACTCCTTAACGAACCCCATCAAAGCTTCGCCCACTCCATTATGGGTCATACACCATCATCAAGGTTGTGGGTGATAATGCTTTTGAGCTCAACATTCCTCCTTTCCTTGTCCTGCACCCAATGTTCAAGGTGGATCTCCTTCTACCATGTTTCCCACCATTATTAGACACCTTAGAGATAGCAAAACAACTGACACCAACAGAGCTCAACCCCGACTGCATGCAACAGGAATCCAATGATAAGATTGAAGAAAAACAATTCAAGGGCACTCTCTAGCAAAGGATCCAGCTTTATCAAGTTGTCAAAGCAGGGCAGCTCTTACACCAAGGCAAGTGGCTCACCCGGGGCCAAATTCAGCAAAAATTTCCTCATCTAATGGGGGCACTCAACGCAATGGATACCATTCCTTCCTAAGGGTGGAGGATTGATCCAAAAGGATGTCGGTGGCCTCCCACCTATTCCAACTGGCTCATTTTGGCAGTTTTCCAGTTCGACAGTTTTTTCCTAGTTTTCGGGTCCCTGACTTCCAGGGTCGTTTTGAGGCCCTAAACCACATTTTTAGGGCTCGCCATAGCCAAAAGGTGTATGGAATCGTCGTAGGGAACATGTGCAATCCTCATATAGAACTTTCCAATAGGAAATCGTGCACCTAAAACGAAGATTGTATGTAAAAGTTACGACCCTGATAATTTGAGGTAGTAACTTACCCAAATGGGGCCCACATGACTTTTGGCGCTTCATCTCCTAACGTTAGGTTTTTGGACGTCTAGGACTTTTGACATTTTTGTTTATTGTAAAAAGGCCTTGAGGGCCTCATTGTAATCTTCTTCTTGCGAATGAGCGCAGTCATCACATCTCTTCTTAGAGATAAGGTGCCACCATTCTAGCAAGCTTGTTTTCCGTTGTATTTTACAATTTTAGCTTATTTCCTTATTGAATAGAAACCAGTTTTACTGTATATCTGTTATTCTATGTTAAAAATATTTTGATATTAATATGTATTCATTTCATTCTGCTCATAAAATCTGGATCAATTATTCCCTTATGATGGTTTTCATGGCTCACATGGTAAAATCTTGGTCCTCCTTTCCATGTAGCATAATGCTTTGAACTACCACCTCTACCATTGCCAAAATAACTTCAATGATCCCACTCAAACTTGTGTATGCTACACACTTAGATAAAAACCATGACGACAACCCTTTTCATTTTAGGACTCCCTTCTCAGAATTCCTCCCCTATTTTCTCTTCTCATTGTAATCTTCTCACATCCTATGAAACATTGGGGCTAATAAATACGTATTAAGCGACAAACACAAGCCACATGATGAAGGACCCGCATAGATCCATCCAATGTATAAGAATGGAAAACACATCAATATTCTCACATGCCTCTTATATCCAACATCTAACCAAATCTAATCAAATTCCCATGATGATGAGCAATGTTATCCACTAAAAGTGACCATTGTAGGGACTTGATCATGTAGTTGCATTTATTACCCAATCCCTAACACATAAGATTTAAGGATTTCATCTTGGCCATTTAATTAGATTTCGTTAGATATAATCGTCATGTGTTGTCTTACTAAGCATGCAAGGTCAAGGGTTTTTTTCTTAGTTATCTTATTGACTTCGATAATAGTTAGAGGTGATGTGTTTTTCATACTTATGCATTGGATGGATATGTGTAGGTCCTTCGATGCATATCCATCATAACTTTGGATCTATTAAGTATTAAGAGGGATTTACAAAAAATTGAGATGCAAATCTTTGAATGCTTAAAAGATCCTAAGGTAAAATGAATATATGCTAGTGTTCTTTTTTCCAAGGTATATATATATATATATTGTGTGTGTGTGTGTGTGTGTGTGTGTGCTTGGTAACTACACAATTCATTTTTTACGAGGGAAGATGTCAAATAGTTTCCCCTTCTTCCATTTGTTGATATTATATAGCTTAATTATATCCATCCATATCCCTCCTTATATGTTTCCCTTCATTCCCAAACAATGGAATGTCCTCTTTTAGGCAATAAAGTGGAATGATAGAGGAGAACATTTCATTTCGTATGGGGACTTAAGGACTTATGGCATGGGGACCTACAGTTGTGGAAATGACTTCCTTTTAGTAGCATTTGTTGGGACGTTCGTTCTTCCTTCCATTAGTGGAAACATTGGTTAGAGTTACGCACCCTTCATACCTTTTTTCCATCACCTAAGTTACCCACCTTCCTTTATGCCTTCCTTTATTGATATTATAGATACAATCATTCCTCACCCTCATTTGTCAGTCGATCCACTTAATGTCCCTCTCCCTCATTTGTCAGTCGAGTCGCTTAACATCCCTTGCTCTCCTTTATCAGTCGAGTCACTTAATATCCCGTGCCCACCTTTGTCTTTATTTATTTTTACAATGTTATAAAGATTTGTGAATGATTTTTTTTTTCCATGGAAACAAGTCAAGCAACTTTATTATATAGAACAAAATCACAAAGGTAAATGCTTGTAAGCATTTTAGGAGGCATTAAAGCTTGCAAATATGAGACTATACAATAGTCTTCAGGAAATACAAAATTGTGGCTATATAGTTTTCAAAAAGAAATCTAATTTTGATATGATTCAACCTCGAACAAAAAAAAAAAAACATCCTTTAGTTTGGAAGTATATGGTTTACATAAAAATTGTAGATAGTCCTCATAATAAAAACACAAAAGCATTGTTTAATCAAAATAACACGTCAAAATTTAAAACTAGGGCTCGTGTATATATTATGAGGTGTGAGCTTGAGTGCTCTTAGTGAGTTTATAGATTCATCTTCCCAAGGAAAGTCCAACGTTTGATAACTGGTCAAATTCCTTTTTTATGTTCCTATATAAGTGTTAAAAATTGATGGGAGAGAAGGTTGTTTTGTTTCTCGTAATATCTCAAAATAAAGGTTGCAATGTGAATATCTATAAAGAGAAATATCCTTTCATCCATTGTATGACCAATAGGAAATCACTGTAGATTTGTAGGTGAGAAATTCATTTTTCTAGAGCCAACAATAGCATAAGTTTGAGTGCTAGTAATTCATAGTAGTTGTTTGTTTCTTTGCCAATACTAGCAGAAAAAAGAGATATTGCGGCTATCAGAGTGATGAAGGGTTCCTCTTGCTCCGCTAGGATTTCCTTCGGAGGCCCCATTAAAATATGCCCATGGTGTTTCCTTGTTTATAGATTCCTGGGGGATATGTTTTGGAAAGTGAGGATATTTTTGTTGTGGAGATGATCCAGGTGGATATTGGTGGCCACCCACCTATTCCACTGGCT
>ML810112.1:9375-20925 GCA_009831015.1 Picea engelmannii
TGATATGTGCTCACATATAACTAGTTATAAATGACAACAATGGGTAATGAATAAATGTTGAATGCTAATTGATGAGTTTTTGTGCAAGAGGGAAGTTTTGGGAAAAAGAGCCCCACACTCATTCACCCCCCCTCTAAGTGTGGCAGGTGTGTCCAACATTTTGTACCCAGAGTTCTGGATCTGTCGCCATGCGTCCACCTTGAATCAACAGTCCTTGTTCACTTAGGGACTTCACCTAGAGTCCACAAGTTTATGCCATGTATTTACTAGTCCAAACATCCCAGATCCACTTCGGATGATCCGACACTTGAGATTTACCCCGGACGATCTGATGACTGAGATCTATTTCAGATGATTGGATGATCGAGATTTACTTTGGCTCTCTGGCTCTCTGGGATTTGGGAGTTTCTGATCTCAACTAAAAACTCTCGAAGTGATTTCTCCGGAGTCCATGATCCATCGCCACGTATCCCTTTGGATCTGATGGTTGGAATTTACTCCGGCTCTCCATCTCTCTAGGCTTGGAGAATTTCAATTATCAACTGGAAATTCTTGAAGTGAGATTTCTTCGGAATCTCAGATCAGCTGACACATACTCCCCTAATGATCAACGGACCAGATTCTCCTTCTGGTGATGAACGGTCTCAAATTACTTCAGCTATTTCACCTTTTTTTGATCCAAGAACTTCCATAGTTGTGGATCTTACACCACTTGTCCTCCTTGACGATGGACAGTCTCAAACTACTTCGGGACTTTGAAACTTTGGTAAGTCCTCTCTCCTGCGTGCGTAAAGCGTTAAGGCTCGTGCACCTTTTTTTGATCAGATGACTATTGGTCCTCTGTGATGTGATCCAACGGTCACTTTCACCATCTCTCATGAGCTTCTGATCTCTCTAACTTAGAAGTTTTTCTAAGTTTTCAAAGGTCTCGACCTTTTCTCCTCCCGCGAGTTCGTCTCTTGGACCTCGTCTGCACTTCTGGAAAGTGCTATCTCTTCTGAGCTTTCTCATCTTCATCGCTGCTATTATTGCCATCAATGACAAGCACACTCTTCCCGTAAACATGCTAACAGACTCTAGTAGCCTTGTACATTGGGCTACTCCCAACTTTTCTGAGACCTTCAACTTGCAAAATGTGAGCTGTAATCCAAATTGAAGCTACTGCACACTACTAAAACTTAAAACTAAAAAACATTGCAAACTGAAATGGAAATCTGAAATCTTTCTCATACCTATGAGCTTATTTATGTACAAACCATCCTACTCTAACTTGGTAAAGAATCTTTGCAAAATCAATTGATATCGCAACTCCAATGTAGCCAATCAAGCAAATGGCTATTTGGCTATTTTTTCTCACACTTTCCTTGAGCAGACGAAAAAAATTGGAGAATGGAAACTCGAATTCCCACTTGAATCCGTCTCTTGTGATGGTGAACAAAATAATATCTACCGTCATGGATGATTTTAAAAATACTAGCCACATGATCCTTGAGAACATGTAGAATTACCCCATGTTGATGACTGCTTTCATTTATGACAACTTATTTTTGTTCCATTTTATGAAACTTAAGATCATCCTCAACATAAATGAGAGAAATATGTTCATCGTTTTTATCATGCACATCGGGAAAAAACTCTATACATTCTTGAAAGGATTCAAAAATAAAAGCCACATCATATATATCATACATATCAAAAGTTGACCTTTTATGTGATTCATCAAGAATGTCATTTTGGCTCCTAAAAATTCCTGAATTCATCAATTCAAGAGGCTTGAAATTTTGAATGTTTCTTCGCTTTCAAAAGTGTCTAAGACAATCAAACCTTCTTCACTATTTTCTTACAATTGTGGGGTGTAAGTGTTATGAATGAGTTCACTGTCCAAAGTTTCCAAGCATATAATTTCATAAATCTATTTTGGATACACTTGTTCTTGAAATGACACTTCAGAAAATGGATGGTATGAAGAACATGGTGAATGACTATCTTCGTCTCTATCAAAGTCTCTTGAAATATGAAAATTTTCATCATTATTAGGGGATGAAAAATAACTCTGAAGCACTTTGTCCTGCTGGAAATTTTCATGAGCATCTTGACAATTAACCTCTACTTTTTGTTCATGACGTTGAAAATAATTTTCATAAATAGATTCTAATATTTCCTCATCCATGAAATCATCATCTTCATAAGCACTTTCCAATTTTTGAATAAAAATTTCAAAGTGATGACAACAGTCTTGTACCAACAACAATGCTGGATATGATCCTTTATAATTTTCAAAAAATACTGTATGAAAATCTTGTAATGAATAAAGACTTGCAAACGATAAATTTTCATACCATTCTTTTGCCTTTTCTTCCAAGGTGGCCATGAACATATTCATTAAAAATTCCTCATGAAATTTAACCCCAAGATTTCGTACATGCATATGAAATCTAATCAAATGAAGAGCATCATTGTCTCCTTTTTCATCTTTGAATCTAGGTAGATAAGTTTTCCAATCTATGTTAGACATTCGATTTGGAAAATCGAGAATGTGAGAACGATTCATTGGAGCATACCTTGCAGATCCGTGATCCATCTTGAAGTAGTGGAGTCGCTAATAAAGTCTTTAGGCTACTGAGTCTTTGGACAATGAAGTTGCCATGAAAATTATGAGCATTGGATTCTTCTAAAACTGGAGTCACCAGGTGAATGGTACAACCTTTATGTGTTTGGCTTATGTTCACCATTAGAAGTCAAATCTGAACTTTGTCGTTTATCCCAGGGAATATTTCACTTTTGCTCCCCGACAACGATGCCAAAAATGTTATCATTTGGTAATTTCTTTGGGCTGTGTCAAAGGAACCCCAAGGTAACCTAAAACCAACTTTAGGTTGGACTTTGACCCTTCCAACCAGAGAGGGCTCTCTCAATGATTTTCTAATTGATGATAAACTCTAACAAGGTCCAATAGTTGAAATAGAGGTCAGATCTGTAGATTTTATTTCAAAATGTGGTTGATGGACCAGAGGAAAAAAACATTTGGAATGGAGTCCAAATAATGCAAATGATAAATATTAGTGAATGGTGATGAATTTTCCAGGAAACAGAGGCAAGGTAAATGGTGTTTATCAATAAATTTTATAGTTGCAACATGAAAGTAGAAAAAGGATTAACAATTCATTGCACAAAGAGCACCTAACCATGGGTGAATTCTTTATGCAAATTTAGAGTAATGAGATGGAATGACAAGTTTCTATGAACAAAGCATCTAACTAAGGATGAATTCCAAACATGTTTCAATTTAAATACTAGAAGAATTATACAGAAATGAAAGCAAAGAGAAGATATCACATACACATAAGAAATATAACATAATTCAAAATACCATCATCAATAATCTCTTCTATGAAATCACTCTGTACTTCTACACTAATATTTATTAAGCTCAGAAAACAGTTTATAATGCACACAATAACTTCTCCTCACACACTCCACCCATTTTTACATTCTCTTTATGATAATATATATAAAAATGTCATATCAAAGCTTAAGGAGGTCTAAATCCTTCCTTATATAAATATAGGAAGAGGTTACAATAGCTTAGGAAATAATATTTGGCAAAATCTGTCCATATCCCACTTTATAGGATTTGGTTTTTGACCAACTAAAATTGTGCTAACTGAAGAGAAAATTATGAGATTTGGTAGAAAAATCTTCAAACTTCATCATCCAAATCAATTTGGAGTCAAATTTTCCAAGTTGGAGGTCCACCAAGTCTAATTTAAAAAAATTCTAGAACTTGTCGGCAAATTTGGCTTGGCAAAATTATGGAAAATAGGCCTCAAAGATGACATAATATCTCCCAAATAATGATAGCTGTGTAAAAAATAAGAGAGATTTTTATTATTGGGTCTTTTCTTGACAAAAACCTCTTTGTTTTTTCAAAAATTATTCTCCATATTCTCATAATATGTGCCCAAATATGATGACTAAAACAAGAAATCATTGAATGCTTAAATTTGGAAAAATGGGTTGTAAATATTCATTCAAATCTCCCAAACTATGACACTTGTTGCAAATCTGAGAGAGGTTTTTGTTATTGGGTCCATTCTTGACAAAAAAAATTCTTGGTTTTTCAAAAATCCTCTCCAGTTGTTCAGAAAACGATCTCGAAGTTGACTTCTAAAATAGTTAGAAACACAACATGCTCTTTCACAGTTGTGTAGCAAGGTTGTTGCGCAACAACAACCTACAACAGAAAAAAAAAACACAATTGCATAGAAAAAGGCTCCTTTCACATTTTTCACCTTTTTTGTTCTTTGCTGGAAAATGATGATGTCTGATGGTGATTGTAGCCTTCTGATGATGATTAGAAGCCCTTGAATTCTTTCAACTTCCTCAAAACATTACTTGCTCTTTCAAAACTTACAAAACCCTAATGTGCCAAATCGCAACAAATGAACCTTCATTGCCTCTGTCTGATAAACAAATTAGGTTGATGCATTCAAAATTTCTATCTCATTATCACTCTGAGATTCCCACTCAAAACTTGACAAGGAAACTTCATTTTGTTGATTGAAATTGGATTGTTATAGCTGCGCAGCGTATGAGAAAATTAGGTTTGATGTAGCAAAGGATATGCATTTAAAGGAAAAGTTTGAGTTTTTTGGTTCATACGAAAGGTTTTCCTTTCAAACATCAACCAAGAGCCCGAAAAAACAGTTATAGGGTGTAAGAGTGAAGTAGGCGATGATGCACAACACTGTGAGCAATGCCCCTTGCAACCAGTGTGCAACAAGATTGGATGGTAGATTTGCAGATTTGTAGAGAAGAAGAGTGGTATCTAGGGGTTTCTTTGTGTGGAAGATGAATAATTTTAATGCTAAATCCAAATTAAACCACCACTTATACCCATCATACCTTGTTGTACTTTAATACTCAATTGCGCAAGATTAGGAAGTTGCGCAACAACTTGTGCAACACTATAATTTGCTTGATGATGCCACATGCCTCCAACGGATTTGAGCTCATGAGATTTTATGACCCATGAAAATACTGAATCTAACTGATCATGATTGGCCATATGACCTCTATTAACCAAGTTTGACCAAATCACAAATTTTCATGTGAAAATTTACATGTGCTAACACTATCCATTTATGATAGTATTACCTACAATTACACTATCCTTCATGTCTTTATTCCTTAATAAACTTTGAGTCCCATAACCACACCTCTAGGGCTATATGTAGACTACAACAAATGTACCCAACTAACTCACCATCAATCTCGAACATACCAATTTCAATCAACTATCCAACATCTCTGCACCTCTCCAAGGGTTGACATCAATCTCCAAGATCACTCTCCAAGGGTTGACATCAATAACAACCAACTGTCCAACAATCTCCCCCTTTGGAATTGATGGAAACACCAACATTGATGGAAAAACTTATACATGGAAACCCTCATGCTCATTCTCCCCTTGTGATCATCGATCCTCATCTATGTTTCTATCTCTCTCCCTTTGACATAAATGACAAAGGGTATCTCCTCTTGGGGCTTCTCCCCCTGTCTTTATGCCTCTGTCCTTTCTCTTCATCTTTGACCAAAGGTTAACTCCCCCTGTTGATATGTATCCTCCTGATACTGTACCTATTCTAAACAATCATGGGAAAAATAATAGCTCCCCCTGTGGGTATGTCTCCCTGTCTGTATGCTACTAATAGTCCTTTCTATATCTCTCTCTCTGATGATTTTTCTTCCCTTGAATTTTCTGTAAGATGTAGATCAATGTAGGTCTACCTATATATGTTTCCTTTCTTCTAGTTTTGTTTATTTTCCATTGGTGTTTCCTCTTGAATTTCACTAACATATATAAAAAGCATTCAAAATTTGATTTCTTCATTTACTTTTCATGTTAACTTGACCGTACTGTTTAATGATTTTCTTATGATGTTCTAGCTTCTGCTGATGGTTTCTCTTTCCCTGTTTTGTTGTGCCTTTCACTGCTTGCCTTTCCATGAAAAACTGATTCCACTGATTCCAATTGTAAATATGTTGCTATGCATCTGACCCATGTTTCCTGTACTTGCTAAGCATCACATGAATCCCTCTCTGTCCATATTTGATAAACTGTTCATAACCCTGCTACTCAACTGTCCACAATGCTGACCCATCTGTCACTGTACCATTCTACATACTTCTCTTGAATATACTACAATTGATCATCACATGTTTCTGTTGATAAAAAAAAACCAATTATTTCCACCGATCTGATCTATATGCTCATCAAACTTTGCATGTATGGAACAACTTGTACTAAAGATATCCCTTCTTGAATACATATGTGGAATATAATAAAAAAATTCTTCCTACCAATTGATACTTGCATGGGAACACAACTTCTCAACTGATCAATTTGTTACTCTGTTCTTCTACTATCTGACTACTTTGAATATGTGTCTATAAACACTTCATACTGCTTGAATTATGGTTCTCTGATATGTAGTTTCTATTGCATGGAATCCCCTTGTTCAACATACATATTTGCTGAGATTATCCAAGCCGGATGGCTCAGAAAAATACTCGCTCTGATGCAAAGTGGTATTCCTCTTCGTCTGTAGACTCATCATCTTTCTGAACTTTGAATTCTTCCTTTCTGACTGTGGATCGATCTTGTACTATAAACCCTGAAAGAACAATATCTTGTGCCTTTTATTTATTCACATGTTCTTCTTTTCTTTCTCGTACTACTGCAAATCCTGCGATCTATGGGACCTAGTTTGTATTCACATGTTCTTATTGTTTTCCATTTCTTTTCCAAATCTTCCTATATCTGACATCTTCCTTTTTGCATGTAGATTTTTCTTGATCTCGTACTTTTGGGTGTCCTTAGTTTATCTACTCTTGATTTATCCATTCTTGTTTTCTTTTCCATACTTTCTTATATCTGATATCAATGTTCTCTTTCATAGAAGTATCCATCACGTTTCTACAATCACGAGCTATGTGTCCATAGTTGTGGAATTTGTAACATTCAATGTTATGTGGGGCCACATAAGATTTTATTGCTTGACCATTTCTTCCATAAGCCCTGCAATTTGCAACCTTATGTCCAAAGTTAGTACAATAAAAACAATAACCATTAAAGAAATTTACATACCTGGAAGTGAATGACATTCTTTGTGGTGTAGCCTTCCTGAATTCTTTCCTTGGTTGATCATGGGCTTCTCTTTTGTGGATTCCTTCATTACGGTTGAAGCTTCTTTGTTGCTTGAATGTGGTAGGTCTTGTTGAAGATGTATCTCTATTATACTCATTCTTCTTTGATTCTTTCTAACCGTGATTCCTTCCTTTGAGTACTTCTATATAACTCTTACTCTTTTCTTCATTCTTCTTTTCTAGTAACCTGGAGGGATTCTCTTCAACATTCTCTACTAGTGACATGGATGTTTCTATCTCTTCAATGTTCTTGCTGAACTTGATGATTTTTCTCTCAATGTGACAACTTCTTCTTCAAGCTTCTCAACCTCTTCTTCTTTCTTCATCGTCTGAATCTTCATGACTTCTTTTGTTCTCTTTACTTCTTCAAGTTGGATCTTCAATGTGATTATTTCATCTTCAAGTTCTCTTTCTTGTTGACTAAATTATGCTTCATGATTCTTTTCCTTTTCAATCTCAATATTGTCTTCTATTTAATTGGGCTTCTCTGTCTCATTACTTTCAATCTTCAAATAAGGGAATTCAATTTCAAGATGTCCTACTTCTTCACAATTAAAGCAAAAATACACACTTCTGTTGACTTTGCACTCTTCTTCTTATGAATATGTCTGACATGTTGAGCATCTTACCTCTTGTTCTATACCTGTATATTCTTTATCAATCTCTATCTTTGTAATGGGAGAAGAATATATATTATATAGCATCTCCCAGAGTTCTTTAACTGATGAACATTTTCCCACTTTGTCTTATACTAAATCAGGTAATCCTTCCATGATGAAATCCATTGATGTTTTTTTGTTCTTCTTCAATTCCTTCTTGGCTGTAGTCTTTGGTGGTTTCTTTATAGTGGTGTACCCTGTAACAATTGAGTTCCAAATATCACACCCTTTTTCCTGTAAAAATACCTTCATCCTTCCACTCCATATTTCATACTTCAAACCATTCTGAACATTGAACATTGGTGCTCCATTCATACTGCACTCCATGGTCTACCTTCTAGTGGTTAAAATATTTCCTGAAGGAACCAAATATGATACCAATTGTTGGAATACTGAGAGGGAGNTTGAATCATTATGAGCACTTTATACCACTTTTAACCACAATATATATTCTTTGAATTTATCAACATTGTTCAATAATTTATCATCAATATATCATCCATTATTTCATTCGATATATATATCATAAGCATGTAATCATAGGAAACATCACATCAACATCACATCAAGAACACAATACACCAATATTTACGTGGAAACCCAAATGGGAGAAAGCCACGTAATTCTTTGTTATATATATCAAGAATTCATTCATAGGAAACACCAACTTACAAATTCTCTAGCTGGAATTGGAAGGAGGATACAACCCCATATTTACAGGCTCCAACCTAAAGGAAGCTACAACTCCCTGAATTCTCTAGCTCCAACCAGAAGGAGGCTACAACCCCCTGAGTTTTCTGGCTCCAATCGGAAGGTGGCTACAACCACCTAGTTCTCAAGCTCCAACTAGAAGGAAGCTCCAATTCCCTGATTCTTCGATTCTAATCAGAAGGAGGATACAAACCCATTTCCTTGCCCCATCCTACCATCCTGAAATATAAGTGTATACCGACTGTCACTACCAAAATCACTGCCACTTTGACTATGACTGTCACTTTCTCTGCCACTGTCACATCAACCATTAACATGTCAACCCATCACTATCACCGATACTCAACTAGATCCTCTCATATGGATCATATACCAAGGACACCTCTCAAATAGATGTCCAACATCACCAAGACATGCCTCTACCAAGCATGTACTATGATCACCTACATACCATCACAAGATATGTGTCTCAACCATGTTCCAAACCATCAACCTGTACCATACCAAGCATCAACCGTATACCACAACAAGTGCATCAACCATGCACCCACACTTGTACCAAACCATGCATTAACCATGCCCCATACCATACATCAACCTGTACCACCAACCATATACCATGTGCTATACCAAATTCCAACCATGCACCTCAACCATCAACCATGTACATCAACAATTTACATCAACACCATACCATGTATCAATCCTGTAGCATACTATGTATCATACCATGTTCCAACCATGCACATCAACCATGTACATCAACTATAACAATTGCCTCAACCATATACCATATCACTCTCAATCATGCCATGTACCATAAGATAAGTCTCAAGTATACACCATAACATGTGACCAAATCTTACACCAAGATAGCCAATACTGCTTCTAATCAATGTATCATAACATCACCAAGATGTACCATATCACATGCTATCATCACCATGCATGTACCATAACACCATAACCATAACCCTTAAAACTTACCTCTAATACTCTAGGTGACCTCCTGTACTGTAAACTGACCTGTAACTCTTCCATAGTCTTCACCAACCTGGTACCAACATCCCTTCACAACCTTTCACAATATTTTCATAGATCCACAACTTTCCACTACTACATATTGAAAAATTTGCGACGAAAGTACTCTTTCATCACAACATTCAAGAGAAAAAGTTCAATTTTTCTAAATCCACCCCGTATTCATCGCTATCTCGATGCATGTACTTTGACTAAATTAATATGGTCAATGTTCGTCGCAAGAGAAATGCATGTAGTTTGTTTAAATTAATATGGTCAATGTTTGTCGCAAGAGCGACGACTGACCTAACGTTAAAAGTGACCGTTAAAAATGACAAATAAATAGGTAAAAAAAAAGAAATATTTTAGGTCACAGTTGTCGCAATTGCGATAATTGTGACCTAAAATTGGACTATAAATATTTGATGATTTAAAGATGTTTTGACAATATTGCTATAACAACGACAGTTCCGAAAGGGTATTTTTGTGCGGAAGAATGTCACAGAATGTAGTTAGAGGTGGGGAAAAAAGTAAAGCGGGTGAAAAGGGTGATGGTAGATGTTATTTCCCTTGTAAAAAATGTTGCCTCATATGCCCCATAAGAATTTTAATAGCAACAACTACAAAACATTGTAGGAAACATGGGCACATCGATGACGGATCGAATGAATATCGTCCCATGGTAATTAGCTATATATTCATTATATTTTTTTATTTTGTCAATTTTATATAAAATTATATATATTGTTTGAATGTTTGTTATAGTATACACTAATTTTGCATGATTGCTTGTAATTATAAAGTTAGAGTTTCCCTCTAACTTTCCACAGAATATTGCACCAAGTATTAGTAGAAATGATGTTGTACAAGATGAGAAACATCATGACCAAGCAAATGAGGATCTCATGGAAGAAGATGATGGGACAAATCAAGTTAATGATCCCATGGAAGAAGATGATGGGACAAATCAAATGATCCAAGATTTGTTTTCACAGTGGGATGAGGATGGGGAAAATGCTGGTATTTATGATGAACCTCTATTAGAAAAAGCAAATAAACGACTTTATGAAGGATCAAGAGCAAATCTTCTCTCCGCTACATTGTTGCTAGTGAACTTAAAGGTTATGAATAATTTGTCAAACACTTGTATGACACAGATCCTAAGGTATGTAATATGTTTCATCTCATATTATACATAAATGTTGATTTTTTTCTATTTGTTTTTAGTGTTAATTAATGTGTAAAATAAGAATGCAATTTTTATGATTAATATTCTTACATTAACTAGTTATTTGTTATGTTGTAGATTGTTAGGTGATTTTTTGTTACCATCGTCAAATATTTTACCTCGCACATATCGAGGTTTGCATGCCATTATGAAAGACACTGGAATGGATTTTCAAACTATAGATGCATGTCTTAATGACCATATTATATATTATGGACAACATGCTTCAAAAACAGAATGTCCACAATGTCTTATCAGTAGATATAGAACCGATCAAGTAACAAAAAGGGTGCCTTGAAAGGTTCTTCGTCATATTCCCATAATTCTATGTTTGCAATGATTGTTCAGGTGTGAAAACATAGCACAATTTATGGATTACCATGCACATAACAAAAGTGGAGATGGTGTTCTTCGAATGCCTGTGGATGGTTATGCATTTAGGGAAATTGAGGAAAAATGGGCGTATTTCAAAGATGAACCTTGTAATGTTAGGCTTTCATTGGCAACTGACGATGTTAATCCATTCAGAGAGCTTAGGTCTATTTACTCAGTGTGGCCTATTTTTGTTATCAACAATAAAATTCCTCCTTGGATGTCAATAAAGAGGGAGCACATAATGTTGACAATGATTGTTCCAGGTATTTGTTTACATTAAGTTTTTGAATTTAACATTTTCATTTGTTTCAATTTTTGCACAATATCTTTTGTTTATTTATTTAATTA
>ML810112.1:23449-33682 GCA_009831015.1 Picea engelmannii
GATAGTGGGATAATTGCAGTATTCTAGGTCACTAATGTTTCCTCTAGGAGTGACAGACATCCTCGAGAATCTGAAAATAGATACTATGGGTATTTAAACGATATACTTGAGTATGACTTTAATTCCTTCAAATTAGTTTTGTTTTATGTCAAATGGTATAGGTTATGAATGCATGAATGTGATGAGGAAATAACTGTTATTCAACATGCCAACGAATTTCCAATGATTAAAACAACGGTGTTTGAAAGAGGACATGATCGCTATGTTTTTCCAAGCCAATGTGAACAGGTCTTTTAATCAAATGTTACAGGTGAAAGGGATTGGTCATTTTTTGTTAGATATGATCCAAGAGGAAGGGAAATTAAGTATACTCATTTACAGGAAGAAGATGATATTGAAGATTGAGAAGATGATTCGACAGATCAGACAGAGGCAGAATATCATGGAGGGTCGACAGATGAAGAAGACAAAGAATATCATGATCCAGGCGTAGGAGACAATATTGCGATTATTGATGATGACGTCGATGAAAATATGCTCAAAAATGACATTGATGATGATGATATCATCAATCCTTTCAACATCGTTTCAGAACCGAATGATGATATAGATGTCGAGTTTGATGAAGAAGATCAAGATAGAGAATAAGGATGATTACACAGATGTTGAGGTTGGATTAGGCACATGACTATATAATATTTTAATTTGTATGAATTATTCTCTTAAAATAATTTACTTTTAATGTCATGGGTTAATTACATGTTTTTAAGTTTTATGCGATGTTTTTATATCCTAGGTTACATGTTGTTTAATTATTATTTGAAACCTGGAAATAGTTGCCAATATACTAAAGTACACGACAGACTAAAAATATCATTTAGAAACACATAATTTCATGTACCTTCATTAATTTTTGTTTTTGTAGTTTCTATGCATGAATCTTAATAGGACGTTGCTTTTGATTATTTTCTATTTTATAGATTAGCTTTTGGGGATCAATTGAGAGTGATGTGAGGGGGAGGGGAGGGGCCATGTGAGTTTCCACCTTTACATGGTTGGCCTTGTTCAGTAGAGGATAAATTATTCTTTAAACCAAGAGAATCTCTTTCATTTTTATACCATCATGATCATATAAGATTTCATCAATATTGTTACCTATTTGAATCTTCTTAGAATTGAGATTCATTACATAGTCATTGAAAAAAGACAAAAGACTTATGTAGCAGAAATTAATTTGGTCTTTGTGTGGGGAATTTTATGACATTAGTATGTTTTGTAAAAAAATAATGGATCTTGGGGACTACACCATGGTCAAGGAGTGAGGAACAAGGAACAAGGAACAAGGAATGAAAATTTTACGAGGACTAGACACCGACAACAATGACCTGCGAATGGAGCCAATGTTGAAATTTTTTCAAACAGTTTCTGTATGCACTGAAATTTGTCATGGATAGAATATTGGCATGCCTTAATGATATGTGAGGGTTTTTGACTCAAATTTGAGTGACACACCCACTTTATTCCATCATCAATTCATCATGTAAACCATAAACCCTAATTTTCTTTCAAAGTACCCAATTTGGTTGACACAAGTTTTAGGCTTTCTTCAATATTTCTTCATTTTTCTTTTAGGTTCTACATTAATGTATATACAATGTATCTGTGCCATATTTTTGATGAAAAATCCCTTTATTTCATTGATTTCTTAATCAACACCATCAATATACTAGAGGTGAGCAACATTGACATGTGAATGGGGCCAACGTTGAAATATTTTCAAACTGTATCTCTATGCATTGAAATTTGACTTGGATAGACTATTCACATGCCTTAACAATATGGGAGGGTTTCTAGACTCAAATTTGACTGAAACACCCATTTTCTTCCATCATCAATTCATCATGGAAACCATAAACCCTGTTTTTCATATGTTCTAGTAGATATCTTAATGATTCCAAGTTTCATATTTGTATTTGACTGAAGGTCCAGATAGCTTGCAAAGTATCAAATTGAGATTTCAAGTTGATAAACCAAATATTAAATGAATCCAAGCATCATTTGATATCGTCGCAAGAGAGACGAATGTAAATAATCTTGTGACGAATTTGCTATACTATCGATGAAAAAAGTTCGTCGATAGTATAGCTAATTCGTCGCAAGAATATTGTGTCTAATTTGAATGGTGTTACATGGTTTGCAAGGAGTGTAGGGATTATATTATGGTGCAATGTAATGTAGTCTATAAGAACAATCTCTATGCCAAACCTCAAATGGATAGTACCATATCTTGTTCATAAGAAAAATATTCTTGGTATGTTTCCTTTGTGGATATGGTGGCTCAAGCCCTTAGTACACATGATGCCTTACAATGAAATGTAACAATTTTACTATTGAATTATAGTGTTATGTCACCCATGGTTAATGAAATAAATTAAGGTTCTTAGGTCCTATTTGAATCTTCTTAGAATTGAGATTCGTTACATAGTCGTAGAAAAAAGACAAAAGACTTATGTAGCAGATATTAATTTGGTCTTTGTGTGGGACATTTTATGCCATTAGTATGTTTTGTACAAAAATAATGGATCTTGGGGACTACACCATGGTCAAGGAACGAGGAACTAGGAAATAAGAACGAGTAACAAGGAATGAGGAATGAGGAAAAAGGAACAAGGAACAAGGAACAAAAATTGTACGAGGACTAGACATCGACAACATTGACCTCCGAATTGGGCCAACGTTAAATTTTTTTCAAACAGTTTCTGTATGCACTGAAATTTTTCATGGATAGACTTTTGGCATGCCTTAACGAAATTTGATTGACACACCCACTTTATTCCATCATAAATTCATCATGGAAACCATAAACCCTATTTTTCATATGTTCTAGTAGATATGTTAATGATTCCAAGTTTCATATTTGTATTTGACTGAAGGTCCAACTAGCTTCAAAAGTATCAAATTGAGATTCAAAGTTGATAAAACAAATATTAAATAAATCCAAGCATCATTTGATTCATCGCAAGAGAGACGAATGTAAATAATCTTGCAACAAATTTGCTATACTATCGACGAAAAAAGTTCGTCGATAGTATAACGAATTCGTCGCAAGAATATTGTATCTAATTTGAATGGTGTTACATGGTTTGAAAGGAGTGTAGGGCTTATATTATGGTGAAATTTAGTGTAGTATATAAGAAAAATCTCTATGCAAAACCTCAAAATGGATAGTACCATATCTTGTTCATAAGAAAAATATTCTTGGTATGTTTCCTTCGTGGATATGGTGGCTGAAGCCCTCAGTACACATGATGCATTACAACGAAATGTAACAATTTTACTATTGAATGATAGTGTTATTTCACCCATGGTTAAGTAAATAACTTAAGGTTCTTAGGTCCTATTTGAATCTTCTCAGAATTGAGATTCCTTACATAGTCGTAGAAAAAAGACAAAAGACTTATGTAGCGGATATTAATTTGGTCTTTGTGTGGGACATTTTATGCCATTAGTATGTTTTGTACACAAATAATGGATCTTTGGGACTAAAAAATGGTCAAGAAATGAGGAGCGAGGAATGAGGAACGAGGAACACAGAACAAGGAACAAGGAACAAGGAACGAAAATTATATGAGGACTAGACACCGACAATAGTAACCTGCAAATGGGGCCAACGTTGAATTTTTTTCAAATAGTTTCTGTATGCACTGCAATTTGCCATGGATAGACTATTGTCATGCCTTAACAATATGGGAGGTTTTATGGACTCAAGTTTGAGTGACACACCCACTTTCTTCCATCATCAATTCATCATGTAAACCATAAACCCTAAGTTTCTTTCAAAGTATCCAATTTGGTTGACACAAGTTTTAGTCTTTCGTCAATCTTCATTTTTCTTTCAGGTTCTACATTAATGTATATACAATGTATATGCGTCATATTTGTGATGAAAAATCCCTCTATTTCGTTGATTTCTTAATCAACACCATCAAGATACTAGAGGCGGGCAACAGTGACATGTGAATGGGGCCAACATTGAAATGTTTTCAAACTGTATCTGTATGCATTGAAATTTGACCTGGATAGACTATTCTCATGCATTAATGATATGGGAGGGTTTCTAGACTCAAATTTTACTGACACACCCACTTTCTTTCATCATAAATTCATCATGGAAACCATAAACCCTATTTTTCATATGTTCTAGTAGATATGTTAATGATTCCAAGTTTCATATTTGTATTTGAGTGAAGGTCCAACTAGCTTGTAAAGTATCAAATTGAGATTTCAAGTTGATAAACCAAATATTAAATGAATCCAAACATCATTTGATATCGTCACAAGAGAGACGAATGTAAATAATCTTGTGACGAATTTGCTATACTATCGACGAAAAAAGTTCGTCGATAATATAACTAATTTGTCGCAATAATATTGCGTCTAATTTGAATGGTGTTAGATGGTTTGCAAGGAGTGTAGGGATTATATTATGGTGCAATGTAGTGTAGTCTATAAGAACAATCTCTATGCCAAACCTCAAAATGGATAGTACCATATCTTGTTGATAAGAAAAATATTCTTGGTATGTTTCCTTTGTGGATATGGTTGTTCAAGCCCTCAATACACATGATGCCGTACAATGAAATGTAACAATTTTACTATTGAATGATAGTGTTATGTCACCCATGGTTAAGGAAAGAAATTAAGGTTCTTAGGTCCTATTTGAATCTTCTTAGAATTGAGATTCGTTACATAGTCATAGAAAAAAGGCAAAAGACTTATGTAGCGGATATTAATTTGGTCTTCGTGTGGGACATTTTATGCCATTAGTATGTTTTGTACAAAAATAATGGATATTGGGGACTAAACCATGGTCAAGGAACGAGGAACGAGGAACAAGGAACAAGGAACACAGAACAAGGAACAAGGAACGAAAATTGTACGAGGACTAGACACCGACAACAGTGACCTTCGATTGGGGCCAACATTGACATTTTTTCAAACAGTTTTTGTATGCATTGAAATTTGTCATGGATAGACTATTGGCATGCCTTAACGATATGGGAGGGTTTCTGGACTCAAATTTGAGTGACACACCCACTTTTTTCCATCATCAATTCATCATGTAAACCATAAAACCTAATCTTCTTTCAAAGTACCCAATTTGGTTGACGCAAGTTTTAGGATTTCTTCATTTTTATTTCAAGTTCTACATTAATGTATATGCAATTTATCTGCGTCATAGTTGTGATGAAAAATCCCTCTATTTCGTTGATTTCTTAATCAACACCATCAAGATACTAGAGGCAGGCAATAGTGACATGTGAATGGGGCCAATGTTGAAATGTTTTCAAACTGTATCTGTATGCATTGAAATTTGACTTGGATAGACTATTCACATGCCTTAACGATATGGGAGGGTTTCTGGACTCAAATTTTACTGACACACCCACTTTCTTCCATCATTAATTCATCATGGAAACCATAAACCCTATTTTTCATATGTTCTAGTAGATATGTTAATGATTCCAAGTTTCATATTTGCATTTGACTGAAGGTCTAGCTAGCTTGCAAAGTATCAAATTGATATTTCAAGTTGATAAACCAAATATTAAATGAATCCAAGCATCATTTGATATCTTCGCAAGAGAGACGAATGTAAATAATCTTGGAACAAATTTTCTATTCTATCGACGAAAAAAGTTCGCCAATAGTATAGCTAATTCGTCGAAAGAATATTGTGTCTAATTTGAATGGTGTTACATTTTGTAAGGAGTGTAGGGATTATATTATGGTGCAATGTAGTGTAGTCTATAAGAACAATCTCTATTCCAAACCTCAAAATGGATAGTACCATATCTTGTTCATTAAAAAATATTCTTGGTATGTTTCCTTGTGGATATGGTGGCTCAAGCCCTCAGTACACATGATGCCTTAAAATGAAATGTAACAATTTTACTATTGAATGATAGTGTTATGTCACCCATGGTTAAGGAAACAACTTAAGTTTCTTAGGTCCTATTTGAATCTTCTTAGAATTGAGATTCGTTACATAGTCGTAGAAAAAAGACAAAAGACTTATGTAGCAGATATTAATTTGGTCTTTGTGTGGGAAATTTTATGCCATTAGTATGTTTTGTACAAAAATAATGGATCTTGGGGACTAAATCATGGTCAAGGAATGAGGAATGAGGAACAAGGAAAACAAAACAAAGAACGAGGAACACAAATCGTACGAGGAATAGACACTGACAATAGTGATTTGCGAATGGGGCCAACTTTGAATTTTTTTCAAACAGTTTATGTATGCACTGAAATTTGTCATGGATAGAATATTGGCATGCCTTAATGAAATTGGAGGGTTTATGGACTCAAATTTGAGTGACACACCCAATTTCTTCCATCATCAATTCATCATGTAAACCATAAACCCTAATTTTCTTTCAAAGTACCCAATTTGGTTGACGCAAGTTTTAGGCTTTCGTCAGTCTTTCTTGATTAATTCTTTCAAAATGCCAAAATAGAGACAGGTCCAAAACCTATTATGGAATTAGTGATTAATTCTTTTCTACAACTTCTCTAACTTCTTCAGTTATTCTACTATGCTTCCCTTTTCTTCAATCTGTCTACTCAACATTTCAACTTTTCAAGGAATCTCTCTTATCTCATTCAACCAATTCTTTTGAGATATTTCACCATGCTTTAAATATTTCTCTTCTTTCTTTTGAGCGTGCACCTCCTCAATGCTGCCTTCTACATTTAGCTACTCTTCCTTTGGATCCATCTTAGTTTATCACCCAATGCAAGTTCTTGTGCTACTATGACTAGTGGGTTAAAATTAATATAGTCTTCTTCTACCAAAAAAAATTTCACCCAGGTTGTGATTTCCTTCACCAACCTTCCACGAGATCCTTTCTTGAACTATTCTTCCTCTCTTGAAAAAAAATAGTTCAACTCCACTATGATCTCAATAGTATAGAATTATGTTGTAGTCTTAATCCAAAAATAAATAACTCATATTATTTCACGATCAAACCTCTTTATTATTTCTCCCAATCTATTCAACCATTCAAACAATTTCACCAAACATTCTACCCAAAATACATGTTATGTATAGCTATGGTTATCATGCAACCAATGTGACTGGTATCCCATATGTACTTCTTCTCAAAGAGGTTTATTTTCCTAAACCACCAAACTTCCACATAGATTTGGGTTTACTTTCCAATCATGGTGTGAGAACTACATACACATCATGAAGGTCCTCATGATGGAACCCGTTAACTCCCCAAATAAATTTCATATTTTACCTTGTCATTAGGTGATAGGTTGGTCTTTAGATGGTAGATCTTAATTTTTTAAAGTTTTGGAGCCTTCAAGATGAATCATAGACTGGTCTTGTCGAGAAATAAATGGTTTATACTTTGAGTGTAAAAATGTCAAAGATTAGCTTTCGACAACTAAGGGTCTATTTTTCTTGTGTTCTAAGCTACCGAAAGGTCTCAATTTCGGTAGCTAAAAAGGCAGACGAGGGGTCCTATAAGATACTGAAAGCGTAGAGTTTTGTTAATGGTTAGCACGTTTGGCCAGACTCTCTGAGATTAAAGCACACGCGTCATGATAGTTTCAAATGCTGCCTAAACTGATTTTGAACATCTCTTAACATGATTTGTGCGATCTATATCAGTTGGCATTCATGATTTGCTAAACATTATGAAACCCTCAGAGGTCAATTTTGAAACCCTTGCTGTCATTTTGAAACTCTGTCATCATCAGAAGTCATCTTCCATTATTCATTTCTCCAGCAAAACACACCACACTCTGTCTTAATTGATCTGGCCATCTATTCAAATCACTCGCCTATCCCATACATTCATCTCCATCTGATTTCCATTTCGCCCTCCATCAACATTGGTCTTCGTTTCAAAGCCAGATTTTAGTGTTTGCATGTATTGTCAGTTTGCTGCAGATGGCTTCTAGAGGAAATGTGCTCAGGAAGGAGCTACATGATGTGTCATATTTGGAATCTCATCTAGAGATTTTCCATATGTTCAAAGAATCAGGTTGCTACAAGTATTGTGAGAAACTGCAGGGGTATCACCAAGGAGTTGCTGAGGCTTTTGCCAAAAGATTTGATGGAGAAAAAGTGACATTGGGTTCATTGGTGATGCAAATAGATGAGGTAGATCCTTCTCTTGAAGATCTAGTAGAAGCTGCTATAAACATGAGTGAAGAGACCTGAATGCGGACAAACCAAAGGGATTCCATTTTTGCATTTTCAGAAACAGTTTTGAAGACCTGCAGTTTCGACAACTTAATCAATTTTGAAAAGGTGCTATAAGCTACCAAAAACCCTCACTTTCGACATCTTATTTTACTTTGTTCCATACACGTTAGCTACCGAAAGCGTAGACACATGCATAATGATAGTAATTTTTCCTAGATCGAATCTATCTGCTACCAAATCATTCGGGGAGGGTTTAAAACGAGTATCAATTTTAAAAAGAATAGTGATCATCCTCTTTTTCAGGTTTTGAGGCAAATACAAAGGACAAAAGGCTCAAAGGTTCTCGTATTTCTATTTGAATATTTGCCCAGGCATTAGAGAATAATTTCGAATTATCTTGTCACCTCCCAGAAGATCACCAAAGATATCGAAGACTAGATTGTGATAAGGGTTTGACCCCTTAAAGATAGGATCTGATCCTATTTTCTTGAGAACTGTTTTGATTTTGTTCTATTTTTAGTATTCCAGATCCTTTTTGATAGGATCTTGGATTTTGATGTAAAGGCTATAAAGCCTATGCCTTCAAACAAGCAAAGGTTCGAATTTGAATTCTCCATGTACTCTTTTATCTAAACCATTTTGAATATATCAAGGAATCATACGTTTCTGCCATTGGATATTGTTCAGTCCTTCCTTTTTCCTTTCATCTTTGTTCTTGTGTGTTTGAGATTTTGTTCATTTCGATGTTTATGCTATGATTGATAATTGTCTTATTATCTCTGCATAGATAAACAAAGACCCACAGTGCTTCACTGGTTATATCTGACCTATTACATGTATGTTTTATAGATGTGGTATTGTTGGTATGATTAGTCTTCTTCATTCATTTCAGTTACAACTTTCTAAGCAATACCCTTTTGGTGGCCTTGTTTTGTCCTGATCTATACAAATATATCTTGAATTAAAGATTGAGTGTGTGAGATATTCACTTTGATCCATTTTTTACCTTCATTATTGAGTTCTTGATTAAGTTACCAGGGTCTTTCGATCAAAACCTAGAAAGACTCCTGGAGTGATAACAAAACCAATTGTTGGCTAAATTTTAGATCACAATAGATCATGACATGTTCCTATTCCTCTTTCCTGACAATGAACTCCTGTGATCTAGTACACCAAATCTTCTGCGATCTAGCTAGAACATGACCACCAGAGAAGACAACGAATGATTCTTGACAACAATTTTCAGGGTCTATTGGCGATAACAAAAATGATATGCGCCCTCCCTTAAGCTCTGGCAGTCAGAATATGTGACAATTTGCAAGAAATTCCTTGTGAACGGTGGAAACGATTCAATAATCAAATCCGCATAGGCGACTTGCTCTCTCGTGCAATTTTGACTAACATCAAATTCTTTAGCAGCTTAATAGTAACAACGATCCTTCAATGCAGTGCGCCCCCTTCAAAACTCTTCAACAACTTGAATATGCGACCTCCTCCACACACAATGAATCAGAGTTTGATGGACGACTTCTCCACGTAGCAAATTGACGGATGACTCTTGGTGAGATAGATGGATGGCTCCTCCATGCAACAACTCAACAATCGCTAACCTGCTCTGATTATTGTAAGAGTGTTTGGTCACTTTGCACACAAACCTATTACTAATAAGTGGTAACAACAGAAATTTGGGTGTTAACCCATAATGTTTTCAATCTTCCTTCTAGGTCGCACTAACCATTGTCATTGACCATCTCATACAAAAGGATGTCAATATCAACAAGATAAACAAAATCCATGTTCAAATTTAGCTCTAATAACAAGATAAACACCAAATTGTTGTATGATACCCCCTTGTTTGTGGGACAAGGTATCCCCTCTGCCCAGTGATTTGACTCGTAAAGTCTATGCCAAAGGTATACATACCATACCCCCCTCTAGATTTGAACTTGTGACCTCTTAGGATAAAACACATGTTCTTAACCATTAGACCCACTATATATATATATATA
>ML810112.1:63890-74842 GCA_009831015.1 Picea engelmannii
CTGTGCTTTTCCGTCGCATTTCCTCACTAAGGATAACACCAACAACATCATCAAATTTTAAAGTATTTGAACCAGAGACAGAGTTACTTACAGCCATGACCAAGCCATTCTAGCTTTCTGGTAATGAGCACAAGATTAGAAGAGACCTAACCTCATAATCAAATTCCACTTTTACAGAACTTAGTTGATTAGTAACCGTATTAAATTTATTTAAATGATCTGCAACAGACCCACCTTCTGACATCTTCATATTAAATAATCTCTTCATTAGAAATACCTTATTCGACGCCGAGGGTTTTTCATACCGTTTGGCCAATGCATCCATCAAACCCTTCGTTGTCTTTTCTTTCGAAATATTGAAAGCCACCGACACTGCTAGGCTTAGCCGTATCGTTCCTAGAGCCTTTCTGTCAAGAATCTCCCATTCTTCGTCCTTCATGGCCGCTGGCTTCTTTGCTACTCCACTCAATGGTAGGAATAGATCCTTTTGATATAAATAGTCTTCCATCTGCATCTTCCATAACTGGTAGTTTTGGCCGTTAAATTTCTCGACTCTAAACTTTCCATCTTCCAACATTGCTCCTACTCGAACCAAGAACCCTCTTTTCCTGCGAGTTACCTTATGCTCTGATACCAGTTGTTAGAAAAACAGGACCGCGGAGCAATAAAATAAAACAAATGCAGAAAAAAAACACAGAAGACACACAATACAAGAGAGACACAGATTTATGTGGTTCACCCAGTGTGGGCTACGTCCACCAGAGAAATTGCCAGGTCCTTGCTTTATTATTATCCAGCAAAATGAAGGGATAAAACCTACAACAAAACCCGTTGTAACTTCCTCTTCTTTCTCTCACAGTCTCCTCTCTCAGAATACAATATTCACCCTCATACATAGCCGCAATACATTTCCCTCATAAAAGAGGGCTTCCTTCTAGGGCAAAAAACCCTAACATAATCTCTACCATTAGATCTGCGACCTTATAATGAACGGTCCAGATTTACAATGAAATTACAATATACTTTTATAAGGCAATTTTTGCTTCGGGGGCTTCGCCCCCGAACCCCCATCGAGGGATGCTGCCCCCAAATCCCCGCTGGGGGCCCGCTTGCCCCCAGACCCCCCAGCCGGGGGGATGGACCCCGCAGAGGGGGTACCCCCTCTCTGCACTCCCCTACGTGGAAGAGTGTACATACTTCTGGGGTGTAAATACTTCATGGGGTATAAACACGGCTGAAAGCAAGGACCTCTGAATCAGGAAGATAATCAGGCTCCACAACCAACAAATTAGACTTAGAAACTAATTGGTACCTTGGAACTTGTATGCCTCAATGGAAGGTTTCCTCGCTTTCGACAATGGGTTTTCATTATTGACCTCTGATTGGGAGATTTCATCGAGTGTTTGACTTCAACTCATTAATTCTCATTCGTTGGATTGTACTAGTGTACCTTGGGAGTCATTGACATTACTGGTGATTTCCCTCGCACTTGTTAATGGTATACACTAATGACCGGTAATCAAGTTGTTTCTACCATGTTCGACTTTGACACATGTATTCACATGATTATATTCATACTATAGAGTGGTGGAGATGAATACCCTGGATCTTTTCTGATAGATTCAGGTTGCGCTGGAGTATATTCAGTTTGTACTGTTGCATAGATCCACATTGTATGTCTGGTGGATATGTTCAAATTTGAATCTTTAACACATAGATCCACGGTGTATTTTTGGTGGCTATGTTCAGATTTGAGTCATATTGGCATGGATCCACAGTGTATGTTTGGTGGCCATGACCTGTCTTACTGTATTTCCTTGTTTGTTGTCAGGTTTCCGACCGACTGTTCCTTGTTCCCTACACACACTCGACAAAGTATTTCGACTATCACTCTGTTCTAACTTCATACTTTGGGGGGATCTCTGTTACACATTATTTTCGTCATCCCTATGACTTTTAATGATGTAAACCTATCTGTAGTCTTCAGAGGGGTCAGTGGCCTGAGTTCCTGAAGAAAGAAGGGAGAATAACTTTTCTTGAGAAAAGAAGTTGCATTTCCCTTTGTAAAAACCCTATTAAAGATGATTTTCGCATGCTGCACTATGGCTAGGGTGCGCGAATGCCTGATTCTTGCAGGCTGCCCCATAGCTGGGTTGTGAGAGGTTCACAGGTTGCTCTATAGGTAGGGTGCGAGAATGCTCATACGTGGGAAAAACGAGCATCTTCTCGATGCTTCTAGAAGGAGAAACTTCCATGGTGAAGTGGCATCCAAATGGTTTGGATCTTACTCACTTTCATGATTTAGTGGGATCATCCTAACCTCCTCACTTTATCCTCTTCAACTTATAAAAGGAGAGGAGCTCTCATGGAGAAATTTAGTTGTTTTTGGCTTGGGATTGGTAGCTTGGTTATAGTGGCTTTGAGATTTGCTTTGTCAAGATAGATTGTGAGTAGCTATCAGATCTATGCTCTCAGAATTCTTGGAGTGGAAGTGTGTGGGGAACGAAGGAAAGTTGGAAGGGACCTTGCGACATCAAGGCCATGGTTGTAATCTCTCTTTCACATTTAATATGATACAGTAATATAATTCTTTCCTATAAAGCTTGTTGTGTTTTATTGTATGATTCCTTGATCACATACATAGGTTTATATTGAGTTTATGCTATTACTATCACTTTGGTTGGTTGCATTCTTTTGCATCTTCATCATTGTATGAGCGTTGGAATGAAGCTAGGATGGAGATAGCGAGAGGAAGCGGCATTTAAACAACATGTCACATATCCCTCTATAGTTAGTAAATTCAATATTTAAAACTTATGGAAAGTGTCATGTTCTGGTTTGTTTTGTTCTAGATCCAGGTGGATCTAGGGATATCAGTTAGTGTCTGCACCTACAGATTTATCCAATAACAATGTACATGAGAATATGTTGAGTGAAATATTCACCCACCTAAATTGTTATACTTCAAATATGACCAACTTGATTATTAGTTAATTTTATTTTTTAGTCATAAAAAGAAATTTCAAGAGAGATAAGAGAGAGAATGTGGAGAGTCACTTAGGATACCAAGGGTCACTTGGTAGGCGAAAATTAATTTGGAAGGTCTAAGAGTCTCCCTATTTTGTATAAAGGAAAATTGTGTACACATTTGTAGGGGCATTTTCCTTTGTAATGTAAGTTATGTTCTTATGTGAATACAAAATCTATTGTCAGCCAAGTTCTTTATGTTTTTTAGATATATGATTGGTTGTGGGCTATTCTCTGTTGGAGTTACTTCACACACACCTAGGATTTTTTTTTCTAAGGTTATTCCTCATTTATTATTCATAATTAGTCATTATCCAGTCTCCTATATTTTAGGGGAGAATATTCCACCTGGAGAATATTCTCTTTCAGTTGACACTTCAGTTTGACTAGTTGAGTTGAGTTTATATGTTGCATTGGGATCATCACCATGCAACATTGGGATCATCACCATGCTAATTCTACCTTGCCTTGGTATCATCACCAAAGTGGCACTTTAGCCTTGATTCCCTGAGTTAACTCCTCACTACTCTCTGTTCAGTCAGTTAACTGAAGACTAGTTGACTAGTTAACTCAACTAGGTGGCAGTTCACTCTCGTAACTGCCTGAGAGACTAGAATAGGTGGAAGTTCACTCCCGTAACTGCTGGTGTATGTCAAAATAACTCTATACCACCAATATGGCACATTGGTTCACCTCAAGTCGAACTCATTGAGATATATAGAGTATATCATGTGTAAATTATTCATTATTCATAACGGTTAATGAGAATTCTTCAATTCTTTCTCTCCTTCTTATTCTTTCTCCAATTCTCTCTGCAAATGTGTGTATTATTGTTTAGATAGATTTATTATATGTAGTTTCAAAACATTTATATGGTATCAAAGCCGACAAACTGCTAATCAAAAGCTACATGATATTATTTTTTGCAGGTACTGAAGATTGAAGACAACGAAAAGATGGAATTCCAAAAAGAATTCATTCTTACACCTTACAACTATTTTGCATGGAAGGAGAAAATAACCATACATATCCAATCCAGAGGGTTGTGCATGTTAACCATGAATACAGATACAAAGCCGACATCATCCATAGAAAAATCCAAGTACTTAAATCGCATGGATGAAGCACTCAGAACAATTTGCAGTCTTATTTCTCCCGATCTCCCTTTTCACATATCTTCCTGTAAGACTCCCAATGAAGCCTGTAAAACCTTGGAAGGGCTCTTTGGAAAAAAATATGAGATGAGGGGCCACATCCTGGAGGTGCAACTGCTCACATTGGATCCAAAAAGCTTCAACAATATCCAAGATTTCTTTACAAAATTCAAGGATTTACTATCGCAACTCAAAGCTTGCAGGGTTGATAAATCGACGGAGGAGAAACAAATGGTTCTCACCATTCTCTCCAATCTTGGTCCTGAATTCTCTATATTCATATCCACATTCCATACTGTCAGATTCGCCTCTGGAGCCACCTGGAAGATGCCTTCTCTTGAGGACTTTATCGAATCCCTGACACAAGAGCAAACCAAGCTCATCAACATGGGTGCAATCAAAGGCCCAAGCGTGCATGCACTCACTGTGCATGATGGCAGCCACAAATATCATAAATATAAATATAAAGATAAGCGGAAAGCTCATGGACATATGAATAAGGAAGGGTACAAAAAACCCTTCACTGATGCCTCCGGATCCAAAGGAGAAAAGGGAAGAAAAGGAGAGAAATGCACATACTGTCACAAAGGATTCCATTCAGAATCCACATGCATGCAAAAAAAATAGATCTGATGTCTCAAATACTTCAACAAAACAACCTTGGAGATCGCATCCCCGAGGGTGGAAAGAAGAAGAAGCCGGAAGATCCAAATTCTAAGAAAGTCAATTCTAGCCATGCCTTGATTGCCATCAACTCCTCTCCCGATGCTTGGATCGTATATTCAGGAGCATCACATCACATGGCTGCCTCAGAAGCAATATATTCTTCATTGGATGCATGCAAAGGTCCTCCTATTCTTATGGGGGTCAACTCTTCTGTCGAAGTCACCGACAAAGGAAGGATTGAACTCACCAATGGAAGCTTCGAGAACGTGCTGCATGTTCCCAAACTTTCTGTCAACCTTCTCTCCGTATATCAGATGAAAAATTCTAGCACCAGAAAGAAATTCGTATTCACACCAAATTCCATGGACATCTATGACATGCAAACCAACTCTAGGGTTGCTACCGGTGAGGTAAATCATCGGTCTAGATTGTATACATTTTCTGAATTCATTGAACCTGAATTTGCTTTACTGCTTACTCATGCTGATGAAAGTAGTAGGATATGGCATGAAAGGTTTGGACATTTTAATTTCATATACATGCAACAAATTAGCAAGAAAATATTAGTTTATGGTCTACTGGACATCCATTTCTCCAAGGGAGTATGTGAGGGATGTGTTCTCGGGAAACACCCTCAAGAGAAATTCGACAAAGGAAAGTCTCAGCGAGATTCCACACCTTTAGATATGATCCACAGTGACCTTATGGATCCTTTTCCACATCCATCCATCAACAAAGTGAGGTTTGTTCTCATTTTTGTTGATGATTTCTCACGTTTTACTTGGATCTACTTTCTCAGGAAAAAATCAAAGGTCTTTCAACACCTCAAAGATTTTAAAGCCTTGGTTGAGACACAGTCCAGAAATAAGATCAAATTCCTATGAACTAATAACGGGGGAGAGCATGTGAATCATGAGATCCACAATATTTTCCATGAGGCAGGGATTCATTTGCAGCATACAGTTCCCTATACTCCACAACAAAATGGAGTTGTTGAGCAGAAAAACCGATCTCTAGAGGAGATGGCATCTTGCATGTTGCATGAAAATTCACTACCACAGAGACCATGGCCCAAACCACTTAACTGTGCAACATAAATCCAAAACAGATCTCCCCATATATCTGCCAAGGATAAGACCCCCCATGAGGCTTGGAGCGGCCTCAAACTGAAACTGGCTCACTTTCGCATTTTTGGTTCACGTGCATGGGTCTGAATTCCCTCTGAAAATAGGAAGGCACTTGATCCATAGAGAACTGAGTGAATTTTTGTCAGTGACCCCAAAGGTGTGAAGGTATATTAGCTTATTGATCTTTCCTCGGACCAGATCATCATTGGGCCTAGTGTCCAATTCAAGGAAAGTGTCTCACATGTACCTCAACAGCTGCATGCAAACACCTTCACTCTTACACATGTTCGGGATGTTGAGCATGCACATGCCAAATCTTCTTTAGACTAGAGTTATGATTTAGAGGAATCAAATGATTTAGATTTAGAGTCAGTACAGTTAGATGTAGAGTCAGAGCATCCATATGCAGTTGCAGAGCCAAAGCAGAGGCCCAAGTGGGCACAAACTACTCTTTAGGATGCAGGGGATCTTGTGGGTGATCCAATCGATACTAGGAGGAGTCGATTTGATTTCAAGGAGCCTCCTTTTGCACTCACTGCCACTAAACCATTTCCCTCCAGGCATATTTTCTTGGTTTAGTCTTCCAATCCATAGTCTTGTGGCGAGGCTGCTGGAAATCCCTTTTGGGAATCCTCCATGTAGGAGGAGTACAACTCCCTCCTCGAGAACCAGACTTGGGATCTGGTTCCCCTTCCTTATGGGAGAAAACTTGTCAGATGCAGATGGGTCTACAAGACCAAGAGCACAGTAGATGGATAGATCAACATATACAAAGTCAGGATTTTCGCCAAAGGCTTTCAACAGGTTCATGGTATTGACTATGATGAGACCTTTGCTCCAGTAGTGAATATGGATTCCATACGATTGGAACTTTCCATTGCAGAAACAAAGGGATGGGAAGTCCATCAGATGGACGTGAAGAATGCATTTCTTCATGGTGATCTCTCTGAGGAGATCTACATGGAGCAACCCCAGGGATTTATGCAGGACTCATCTTTGGTCTATTGACTGAAGAAGTCACTTTATGGCCTCAAGCAGGCTCCGAGGGCATGGTATGCCAAGATGGACTCCTACCTGTTGCCACATAAATTTGTATGCTGTAAAACAAACCCGAATGTATACATGCTCAGGACGGCTGATTCACTTCTACTTTTAGTTCTGTATGTCGATGATTTGTTGATCACCGGGTGCTCGAATTCAACAATTGCTGCAGTCAAGATAATTATACATGATAGGTTTTTGATTATGCACATGGGTCCACTAAAATTCTTCCTTAGACTCGAGATCATTCAAGATGCATCAGGCATCAAACTATCTCAGGCCAAGTATGCACGAGATCTCCTTGAGATATTTCACATGACAGACTGCAAGTCTGCTCCGACTCCTTTCCTATCATGAGTCAAACTTGAGGATGGCGGGGAGAATCCATTGGTTGAAAACACATTGTATAGACAACTAGTGGGGAGCTTGCTATATCTCACACACTCTAGACCAGACCTCTCCTATGCAGTTGGCACAGTTTCTAGGTTCATGCAGGAGCCGCATGAGCTACATTGGAAAGCTGCAAAGCGTATCCTTCGATACGTACAGGGAACCATCACCTTTGGGATTCATTATGCAACAGATTCTACATTATATCTCATCGATTTTACTAATTCTGAATAGGCTGGCGATAACATTGATCGCAAGTCCTCATATGGTTACTCACTCAGTCTTGGTTCCGGGCCTATCTTTTGGTCGAGCAAGAAGCAAGCTGCAATTTCTCTATCTTCAGCCGAGGCAGAGTCTAGAGGGGTAGTTAACATAACCATTCATGCTATGTGGCTACAACATTTTCTCACTGATTTGGGCATTTAGTTTCATTGGCCGATCGCCATTTGGTGTGACAACTAGAGCACTCTAAAGTTTTGCAGAGATCCAGTTTAGAGGTAGCGGATGAAGCACATCGAGATCCACATGCACTACATCCAGGACTTAGTAGATGAGGGGATCATCAACTTATAGTTTTGTCCTTCAGCAGAACAGACGACAAACATTTTCACCAAGACCTTCACTCAACAGAAATTCCATTCTCTACGAGGTTGTCTTGAAGTGAAGGACACAGTTGCCTAGAAACTACAGTTCTTCTTTTTACATACATTGTACCTTGAGGGGGGTTTTTTCCCATGAGGTTTTCCCTCTTTCCTCACTTTATTTTCAGTGTATCTTTTGTAGTTGGGTACCTAACATGGCCTCGTTGCCGGGACCTAATCTTTATTTTCACCATAGTGATGTTCAGGGGGGGTGTTGGAGTTACTTCACACACACCTAGGATTTATTTTTCCTAAGGTTATTCCTCATTTATTAGTCATAATTAGTCATTATCCAGTCTCCTATATTTTAGGGGAGAATATTCTACCTGGATAATATTCTCTTTCAGTTGACACTTCAGTTTGACTAGTTGAGTTGAGTTTAGATGTTGCATTGGGATCATCACCATGCAACATTGGGATCATCACCATGCTAATTTGACCTTGCCTTGGTATAATCACCAAAGTGGTGCATTATCCTTGATTCCCTGAGTTAACTCCCCACTACTCTCTGTTCAGTCAGTTAACTGAAGACTAGTTGACTAGTTAACTCAACTAGGTGGCAGTTCACTCCTGTAACTGCCTGAGAGACTAGAATAGGTGGCAGTTCACTCCCATAACTACTGGTGTGTGTCTAGATCACTCTAGACCACCACTATGGTGCATTGGTTCACCTCAAGTCTAACTCATTAAGATGTACAGAGTATATCATGTGTAAATTATTCATTATTCATAACGGTTAATGAGAATTCTTCCATTCTTTCTCTCCTTCTTCTTATTTCTCCAATTCTCTTTGCAAATGTGTGTATTATTGTTTATCTAGATCTATTCTGTGCAGGTTCAACACATTTACATTCTCTACTCTCCTAGGTATCTTGGTGCTTGTGGGTTGTAACATTGTATCATGTGGATTATTTTCTTGTTTCTTTCTTATCGCTCACTTATCTTTCACATGCTAACAACTTGATGTGAAGAAAGTGTGCTTTTGGTCATTTGTAGGCTATCCTTAGTCCTTGGAGTTTTCCCTAGGATTTTTGTATAAATGACAATTGGTGGACTATTCTCTCGCTGTTTTGTAATTCTCCCTTTGTTTTACATCAAAGTTGACATGAAGTAGATAGGCTATGGGTGATTTGTAGTCTATTCTAGATTCTTAGAGTTTTCCTTGGGTTTGGTGTTTATGCCATAGTTGGTGGACTATTCTACCTACTCTTTGTACCTATATTTGTGTTTCATGTCGATTAGTTATTAAAATCACTCCCACATGATTAGAGTAGTTTTCATTTAATTTGCAATTTTGCTTGCTTGATAGTTGCATTTATTTATTTAATAAGAAACCATATTATGACAATTGAGCTATAACCAAAGGGTTCACCATTTTTAATAGTGGAAGGTCTAATTGGTCCCTTTTTCCTAGTGAACCTGTGAGGTTAGTAAAGAAATGCATATAGATTCTTAAGCAAAACAAAATTTAATCAATAGCTCATACACAAAGTACACATAGATTTTATACCGGAAACCCTCAACCAGGAAAACCTTTCTTATATTCATTATATCAAATTTCACCATTCACCATACAATATATATACAATGTTTTTAGGTATTCCATAGATACCAAAACCCTAATCCCTTAATTCAGGATTAATTTACAAAACTGCTATAAATAGCAAAAACCACCCAAAAAAAATATTTCGGGGTGCTGCCCTGGGCTACCACCCATTGCCGAACGCTGCACGTAACCAGGGGGGGCATACCTACCCCCCCCTAGGACCCCCCTAGGAAAGCGCCCGATGCACATGACACATACATGGCTACTAGAGGGATCGTGATACACAGTTGTCATATCTGACGCACCCACACACACACCTGGAAAGAATATAACACATACCCAACAATTTTCCCATGCAACATTTTTGTGCTAGAAGAAGAGTGGATGAAAAGGTAGCTTGTGTAGAGATACATGTTGTTTGAATTTATTTCTCATGCTCTACTCCAAATACTTTCATGGGATTCCAATACTACATCAGGATTGCAAGGGCCTTTCTATGAACTCCTAAGAATGGTAGAAAATCTCTTGTCGAAGTTTAATGGTGAAGGAAACACTACCACATTTTAGTATATTCTAAATTATGAATGCAAGATTATGTTTACATAACATTGTTCATGATGATGTTTTTTGTAGGTTCTTTCCATTCAATTTTGAAGGAAAAGTGTGGGATTGGTATAATGTCTGACCAATTTGAACAATCCATAGTTGGTTTTAATTCAAATAAACATTAAAAAATTCTTATGGTGAATCTTATCATGTGGCTGAAATTGTAGGAGTTTTGTGCAATGTACATGGAAGATGTGGAGTCCATCTAACATTTCAACACAAGATATAAGCTTCCACCTCATGAAATGTTTTATGAGGTTTATGTGCAATCTCTTCTAGAAACTATATCCATTTTCACTTTGTAGAAGGGAATACTCAGCTTGTGAAGAAGTACAAATCCTTGAGAAATATTTGGAGTATCCTCTGACTTTGCCTCCTTTTCTCAAATCCAATAATACATATAATGAAAGTAACTCATTTCAATAAAATATAGCTGAAATTGAAAATGCCCCTCTTTCCATCCTAATACACACCTATTGAAAGTGATTTTATAACATATTGTATTTGTAGATGACCCCTTGCTAAGTTGAAATCCTGCAATAGGTTTTGAACTTAGCCTCGTTCTTACTTTTTATTGCACATGTAAGCAAAGTATGCCAATGCCAAGTGTTCCCTTTGGTTGTCTTGGATGACACCATCATTTATTATCAATCCCTATGAAGCACCATCAAAGTGTAGGTTATGCCAAGTAGGTTTTAGTGTTTGCTAGTATATTGATGATGTCTTAGTGGTGCTTTTATCATTGTCATTAGAA